>JAAALK010000285.1:93282844-93446668 GCA_019279435.1 Zizania palustris
TTTCAAGTTCGACATCCCAGCTTGCAAAATATTTGAGGAGATTGTAAGATTGAAGCAGCCTTTCAAGGATTCAATTCGATATACCCAGAGCTGAAAATTGCAAGCTGATATCTTGGCGAAAGCTGTAGCCGAGCTATGGACATTCCAAGAAGCTTTTTACGAAGAACTCAGTACACCTTCGGTACTACAGATCCCTTCTGCGAATCCTTTGAATTCCAAGTACAGATTGGCGAAGTTCAATATGGAATTTTTTGCAAGAAAAGCAAATTTACCTGAAGGGCCACAACTTTCGAGGTTGAAGCTCAGAATTCGAAATTATCATATAATCAACGGTATTTTGTACAAGGCCGGATATGTCCCCTCTGCTCGATTATATCTCAAGACGAAGGTCAGAGATCTTCGAGAAATTAATGAAGAACTTTGCGGTAGCCATCTGGCCCCTGAGCTTTGGCAGGAAAACCTTCGCCAGGGGCTTTATTGGCCTACAATAGTAGCTAATGCGGAGAGCTTAGTCCGCACTTGCCAGGTTGTCATGGATGGGAATAGAAGTCATCGCCCGCCAACAACTCTTCAAGTCATTGCCCCAGTATGGCCCATGGCCAGATGGGGCATGGACCTTATTGCCTCTTCCCAGTAGCAAAAGGAAATTTGAAATTCGCAGTGGTAGCAATTGAGTATTTTTCCAATGGGTCGAAGCAGAGCCCCTAACAGCTATCCTTCGAATAATGTACAAAAATTTTCTGGAAAAATATCATATGCCGGTTCGGAGTGCCTCGGCAACTCACAGTTGACAATGGACACAATATGATGCAGAGCCCTTCAGGAAGTTTTCTGAAGATCGGGCATACAATTATGCTTCGCTTCAGTGCAACATCCTCAGTCTAACGAGCTGTTGAAAGAGCCTGCTAATATCTTGTCAGGGCTGAATCAAAGAATAGTGGGATTGGCAAAAGATTGTGGACCGAGGAGCTCCCGAATTCTATGGTCCTCTGACCACTCAAACGAGTCCACGGGTTTCACTCCGTTCAGACTATTATTCGAACGAAGCTATGACGCCAACGGAGCTTAAAGGAGGATCCCTTCACAGCACCGATCCGGAAATAGAAGCAGAAAGGTAAACTTCGCTTGATTTAACAGAAGAAACAGACTTCGAGCTGTCGCCAATTTATCAAAGTATCATCAACAGACGGAGACTTGGTTTGACCCGAAGGTCAAGCTTAACGAACTTAAGCCGGGTCATCGTTGTGCGAAGTGTTATAGCACCAGGGAAACTAGGGAATAAATGGGAAGGTCCTATATAATTCTCCGTTCAGGACGCCCTGGTTCTTTTAAGTTAGCTAATTTAGAAGGTGAAGAGTTAACACATACATGGCATGCGGAGCACTTAAAGCGATATTTCGCATAGGGGATCCTTGTAATCATTTGTAAACACATTCTTAATTAATAAAGCTCATATTCAGATAATGCCTACCTCTCAAACACTTCATACTTCTAGTGGACGCATTGGAAGAACGGAGTTGGCTGGCAGGGAAGTGTCATTAATTTGAACCAGTTTTTCGGACTTCGAACCACTGGTTCGAAGCTTCCGACGAGGTGGGAAAGTAACTGAAAAATGATCCAAGCCACCGGCTTGAAAGCATCCGTAAAAAGAGTCAAAGGAGACTAAAATGCGGATTCCAAGCTCCGGCTTGAAAGCATCCATAAAAAGAGTCCAAGGAGACCACTGCGAATCCAAACCACCGGTTTGATAACATTCGCAAAAGAGCCGAAGGAGGCCAAAACAAAACAGAGTTTGAGCTGATAAGCTTCGAATATCTGTGAAAAGAGTCCAAAGTGACCAATCGTTTGGGACATTAAAGTGTCCGGAAAGTTGTCCGAAGTGACTTCTTTCAAACAAAAGGTACTAAGTTACCAGTTTACGACTCCAAGTAGTCAGACATTTTATAAGATTTTAATCAATCTTTAAATTGCTGAGGGGCTCCGAGCCTCCAAAATTGTACTCCTATGTTTTTCTTTGCGCCTAACATCTTCGAGATAGTGCGAAGTTTCTTACGCCCAAAGGGCTGGGAAGTAGGGAGACAATTTTAAAAATCAATCTTTATTATTTGAACAGATTACATACATTACGAAAAATTTGTGTCTATGCCAGAGGAATCGAAGACCCCTTCGATCTCTAGAGCTACCACTAAAGTTGGAACGACTAGTTCCAAGCCGAGAGTTCTAATAACCTTGCGTTTAACTCTTCTCCCCCCTTCGAAGCTCTAAATCTTTTGTTCTTGTTGAAGTTCAGCCCAAGTTCGAAGTCGTCGGGTCTTCTTTCCCACCTCTGAAGTTCTTCAGGCTTCTTCCCTTGTTCTTAGCAATACCTTCGTCCTCGGACCACACAATGTCTTCAGAAGACGAAGTTTCCAAGTTAACTTCTTTTTCTTCCTTCTTAATATAAGATATATATATTTACATATTTCGGGCACAATTGCACCGGAGCTCTCTCGAGGAATCAAAAATCGAGGTTGTTTGAAGTTTTAAAAGATCGAAGGTAGCCCATAGCAGGCGGAGTTCTTCGCTAACGTTTAATACTTCAACATCATCCATACGAGGTTGAGAAACCTAAAAACTGATAAGTAAATTTTCATTCATAATATATGAAAGCATAATTTTTCATAGTCGGCTCCTAAAACAAAACTAAACCTGCGGATTCTCGGAGGCTAGCTGCTCGAGGCTTGAGACCGAGCTTGATTTTGGTGATGCCCTTCGTCGATCCAAGCCATGATCGCAGTGCGACCTTCGGCTCTCCATGAAGCTTGGAAGGCTTGCCAAGCTAACGCTACGTCTTCATAAGGGTTAAGAAGTTGGTTCTCATCGAAGGTAATGGAGCCGCCCCCGAGTCTGGGTGTATCGATAGCCCTAGATCTTCGTAGTAGCGAAGTACTCGAGAGCAGCCACTTGCCGGAGATCTCTCCATAACCGATGCCTGCTGTCTTCATCATCTTCCGATCCCTTGGATCATCTTTAGAGGCCTCGGACCAGGGGGACGTTGTCGCCTCGAAGGTAGTGGTCCAAAGAGTACCAAAGTACCTCAGAACGCCTAAGATTGTTCATGACCTCCACAGCTACCTTCTCCGATTTCCACCTTATCTTCAATCAAAGCATCCCTTGATGAAGTCAGTTCATCCACCACAGCGGAGAGCTTGCTACCTCCGTAGCCAGAGAACTCATCTGGCTAACCAAGTTGCTAGCCTCCTCCATAGATTTAGCTTTTTCTCTTGGAGCTTAACTAGCTCAGCCCCGCCGTAGCGTGCTCTACCTGCATCTTTCTACCTCAGCCCGAAGCACAATTTGTTCGGCTTCGAGCTTTTTATTCGCAGCCTCCATATTTTGTCTGGCCCTCCTCTCCGCCGAAAACATTTCGTCTAAACGGGAACTCCAACTTCAGAGACGTTAAGACTCCTCTAGAGAGCAGTAACCTTCTCCTGAAGACGAAGACTTCCGCTCGTTCGAGACATTGCAGCTCGAGCCAAAACTATTTGCTGCGAAGAGAGAAAAACAAGGTGAGAATTATTTGTAAGTTGAAATTGATCTTGTTTTGCAGATACTTCGTACCTGGTATGCTGCCCATTCCAAAACGGCGTTGAGCTCCGAGCCCCCAGCTTCGCTAAGGATGGCTACTAAGTTCGTCTCCCCAAATTCGCGGTTAGCTCGATCGAAAGGCTCGATCAGGGTCCGAAGTCTGGTCCTTCGCTCCAAGAAAGGAGCTAGGAGGGGGAGCATGGACAGGCCCTCTAATCGTCTTCGTTCGGCGAGGGGTCGAGCGCTGTGCTGCGTCTTCGGAGACGTCGGTAGACTATCCCCCCTCCATAGATTGACCTCCATCTATTGATTCAGATGGAGTTAATCCTGAATTCGGAGTAGGAAAGGGGTCCATTTTGCCTTTACCTTTTCCAGGCCCCATCTGTGCAACTTCTGGAATTGGCCCCGGAGATGTTGAGGTCCAAGAGCCGTATCTTCGGGAGGAGCCACTTCCATAGGAGCGGACCCTGCCAAGACAAGGTATTATATTGTGTATAATGCAGGGAAAAGGAACAAAGGGTCCATGTGAAGTTTACCTCCGAATCCTATCGGCGGTGAGTACGGGGCAGCTCGGAGGTCAAAGGCTACCTCGAAGTCTTCATCGGATTCGAAGCCTAGAACCGAAGGGTTGACTGTTGAAGCCTCTCTTGGAGTTACAGCCACCACTTCATCCAGAATCGAAGCTGGCTCAGCAGCAACTTCGACTCCGCCTTCAGTCATAGGGGCTTCTTCACGCGGCAAGTCTGGATGGACAGCCGAAGTCCCAGTCTGTCCGGAGCTACTTGGAACATCTAGCGCATTTGTGGCATCGCCAGTGTTGGCATCCGCTCGGGTTTCGTCTTCGGTGATCAGGTCAATGAGGACTCTTCCCTCGTCCTTAGAGGAATCGGAGACCGAAGCCACCGGACTTGAAGGAACCACATTCTTTGGCTTTCGGGCTACCTTTTTTGCCGGAGTCTTAACCGGAGCTAAAGTTCCGGCTTCCGCCTTCCTCTTCTTCGGCCCTTGCTCTGAAGTACCCAGTCCGGAAGAGGAGGGGGAGCAACTCCAAGTACACCCCATACTCGGTTGAGCCACTCCCAATTACCCACTAGCTTCGTTCTCCACTCCTTCTCAGCCGGAGTTGGAACTCCCAGAATCTTCTCCGAAGCTCGAACAACTTGCTCCGAAGTCATAGGGGCTTGAGAAGCTGAAAGATAAGTTGGCATTAGTCATTTCATCAAACAAATATATATAGAACATGTTGTTTTCGAAGCTACCTGCAGGGCTCGAGTTTGAAGAGATTTTTCGGAGTCCGCCCTCCGGATCTTCTTCGAAGGTGATAGGCTAGTTGGCCATCAGAGGTGGAATTTGAAGTCCGATGAACTCCTCCGCTAGGTCCCGCATGCTCATGCGGCGACTAATCCTTTGAAGCAGGCTGAGGAGCTTTGAGCTGGCCGGGATCTGGTGAACAAGGGTTTCCCTTTGGAAGTTTATGTCCTACAGGGTCCGGCCAGACGACTGTCTGCCCCAACTTCGGCATAGAACCACCGGAGGATCCAATCTATGTACCATCTGGTATTGATGGACTTCGCTGGAAATCTTAGTTGAAACTCATCCCGAAGCCGGAAGTTGATGCTCCTGAAATCTACCACGATCTTTTCTCCTTTGGGGCCTAGGTAAGTCTTGGGTTGGCAGGATGCCCTGTGCAGTGCTGCGAAGATCTCTGCTCTTCCTTCACAGCCCTCAACTCGTAGCGCCCATTCGAAGATGGCCAAGCGCGCTATTGCGTTCGGAGATAGTTGGGGAAGGGTAACGTAAAATAAATCCAGTACCTCCGATAGGAAGTCGACTGCCGGAAGTCCTAATCCCACTTCGAAGAAAGCTTCGAAGACTACAACTTCTCCAGGCCTTGGCGAAGGGATGGCCTCCTTTCCAGGTTTACGGATTATGACCTCCAAGCTAATCTTTCCTTCCACTGCTGCAGCGATCGACTCCCTCTTGCAGGTAGATGGCCCCAGTTGATAAGACTCGTCCGAATATTTCGAAGATGCCGGGAGGAGATCATGAAGACCAACATTTTGGGGATTCCTTGCTGGCGCCACCACTGGTGCTGCTACTGCTGCCGTCGAAGCCACCACAACTAAAGGTGCCGCTGCTGCCGCAGCCTGCTGCCGGGCTAGGGCCGAAGCCGCCCTAGGGACCTCGAAGCTTGTCTTCGCCATGAAGTCCACTGATTGCTAAAGAAGAAATTTGGAGGCTAGGGCTTGTTGCACAAAAGCGGTAGAATGGTATTCGAGAAGGGTCTGGTCCTCTATTTATAGCCCAGGCCCACGATTTTTTATCGTTTACGTTTGCCGTTTCGCATTCTTGACTTACCCCTTGCGAAGTTAACGCATCGCGTAACTTCCGCTGGAAGGAAAACCAACGGCTATTTCTTCCCAAGTCTAAAAAGCTTTCTGGCTCCTTAAGTTAATTCCGAGATAGTTCGAATGTAACTTTCTTAGAAGCCGATTCGGAGTTTTGAATCTCCGCATATTTCGGAGGATTGATTAAATATGTTAACCCTTACGCATGATTATTTTTCTTGCGTATACTGCTCTCCTAACATTACAGATTTAGTGGAGAAGCGTATTCGAGGGGCTACCGTTGGGGAAAATACTTCATCCTCAGGGCTATTGCTGCAACGAGACAAAGGCAGATGATTTAATCAAAAGTTTCCAGCATCTAACTCCGGAAGTATATTGGATCAAGTTCGAAGAATGGAGGCGAACTCTAGTTCGGACTATATCTTCGAACATTGACTCTTCCGAGACCTTCTTTGCCAGCTAGGATGGAAGACTTATCTTCTTTCTCATTAGATTAGTCTTTTAGTGTTTAGACCTATTAAGGGTACCGAATAGTTTCCACTATGTCGGTTGTAACAGAGGGGTAAAAAGGTCTTTTTCTTAATGTTTGAGCCTATAAATACCCCCCGTTTCACCCTGTAACGAGGATCGAATACTGAGTTATTCAATATACATCTTCGAACTGTTTTGAGCTATTATCCATTCGGAGGCTTGAAATAGTTTACTTCACAAACACTTCGTTTGTTAGTTTTTAATCTCTAGAAACCTGTTAGCGTAATCTTTTACGCCAACAGATGTTTTATTTTTTCGATTCTAATCATTTTTTAGATTTTACAGCTATTGATTGTCACCGTCTAAATTTATAATCATATCTATACCGTTAGGGGTCGTTTGAATGACGGGGCTAAAGTTTATCCCTTGTCACATCGGATGTTGATGCTAATTAAAAGGATTAAACATGAGTTAATTATAAAACTAATTGCAGAACCTCTAGACTAATTCGTGAGACGAATTTATTAAGCCTAATTAATCTACCATTAGCACATTTTACTGTAGCACCACATTATCAAATCATGAACTAATTAGGTTTAATAGATTTGTCTCGCGAATTAGCCTAGAGGCTCTGCAATTAGTTTTATAATTAGCTCATGTTTAGTCATTCTAATAGCATTCGAACATCCGATGTGAGAGGGGCTAAACTTTAGCCGATGTCATCTAAACGACCTCTTAGTTTAAATTTCAGATTTTATAAGTAGTTATAGCTATAAAAAGCTGAAACAATAGGCTTAAGTCAAATTAACAATTTTATAATAATGTTTTTTTTCGGAAGAGTTTGAATGGATTCTGGATTCTGAATCAGACGCAATTTCGTAACTTGGTTTGTCATTCTAAACTCCTACAAGATCGCATTCCGGGCAGACACGGTAGTGCAAGGAGTTCCAATTATTCCATCGATGACATGCAATCGGTTGCAACAAGCTAGGGGGTATTTGGTTTCATAAACTAAAATTTAGTTCATATCATATCGAATATTTGAACATCAGTTTGAAGGGTTAAACATAAACTAATTATAAAAATAAATGTAGAATCATAGGATATTCGTGAGATGAATTTATTAAGTCTAATTAATTTATGATTAGCAAATGTTTACTATAGCATCACATTATCAAATCATAGCATAATTAGGCTTATTAGATTCGTCTCGTGAATAATCTACCAATTGTAAATAGGGTTTATAAATAATCTATATTTAATACTCTAAAATATCACCAAAATATCTAATGTAACGAGACTAACTTTTTTAGTAAAGAACCAATGGTTACAAAACACATAGAAGTGGCAAGTACTGTTTCACCAACGATACATTATTAAGGAGAGAATAGATAGCGTGATGGGACATACATGGCGCCTGCACTCATACGGTATCTAAACAGAACATACAGGTGCAAAACTGCAGGAGTCTCTTTCAATTATCATCTGTTTATTGAGTGGAGGTAATGATACATGTGTAGTATGGTGTATGGACCCGGTTCACACGAAACGGATGCCACTGATGTCTTTCGAGACTAATGAGGTTTTGGTTTAATACTGCCACGTCGTATGTTTAGACATTAATTTGAAGTACTAAATTTGAATTAATTATAAAAATAATTGTATAATCGAAGGATTATTCACGAGACAAATTTATTAAGCCTAATTAATTCAGAATTAGCAAATGTTTACTGTTGCATCATATTATCAAATCATGACATAATTAGGCTAATTAGATTCGTCTCGCGAATAATCCACCGATTATGAATGAGTTTTGTAAATAGTTTCATTTAATACTCCAAAATAGTATCTAAATATTTGATGTGACGGAACTAAATTTTGGACTAAGGGAAACAAATACCCCCTAATCTATCTATAATTTCAGATCTAAGATTTCTTTAAGCTAGGTTACATCAGTTCTACAAAATTCTAGAATTGCCAAACGAAACCTAAAACCCATTGAAAATGTACCATTTCAAAATATAATTATTTATATATCGTTTCGTACTCTATCACATAGAGATTTTTTAAAAAAATAGATTAATAAGTATTGAAAAGAAATGATTAGATTTGTCTTATTAATATCAGTTCTAAATTTTAGTTAAATTAATTGCATTGTACTATTTGTTTAATTGGAACCTATTAATCATGCACACGTTAACCAAAGGAAATTAGCTAGAAATCAACTTTGTGTTTTGTGTGACAAAGAGGATAGAGATTAAGACTAAGTCCTCCTTTGAAATGGAGATTTTTAGAAAAATAAAACTTAATCCTAGAAACTATTTATGCTAGACATCACGAGCACAAATTTTAAATTCATCCTGTTTAACCCCCAGTGATTTGATGTTTTTAATCCTTGGATGGTACGTACCGGCTGACGGCTGTTGTTGGTGCAGTGTGCAGACGTGCAGGGAAAGGTCGTCTCGTCCGTGATGTATTGAGCTTACGAGCTCGCATCCAATGGTTGGCCTGCACGTACGTCCAACTGATTGGAGCCTCTCTTCGATTGGTGGATCCGCCTCTCAAGTCCCAACACGAGATTTAAGGTTATTTACACCTATGTGGCTATCTTTCTCCTTAATCAACTGCAACTCTGCAAGTGGATCACTCTCGATCAAGGTACTGTAATAGGGTTGTTTAGGTGAAAGTCTACAAATATTAATCACCTCATTAACCTTCTTTCAAAAAAATTAATCACCTCATCAACCAAAGCGTTTTGGCAATAGAAACACTAAAATACCACCAGAATCTTATCTCGGTAACCAGTTAGGATAGCTTATGTTGTTTTATTTAATATCACTTTGGTATGTGTAATTCTGCCTAAAACGACTAATATTTATACACCGAAGGGAGTATTTGATTTCTTTAGTTTAGTGTCGTCGCGTCGGATGTTTGAGTGTTACTTAGAAGTATTAAATATGAGTTAATTATAAAACTAAGTGCATGAATGAAAGTTAATTCGTGAGACGAATCTATTAACCTACTTAATTCATAATTTGACAATGTGGTGCTATAGTAAATATGTGTTAATGATGGATTAATTAGGCTTAATAGATCCGTCTCGTGAATTAGCCCTTATTTATGTACTATAGGACCAAAACGGGCAACTAGAGGGGTGATAAGTGTTTCAACAAATTCTTTCGAATTGATGACCTTTTCTAAACACCTAACACACCTCTAAATGGACAAGCAGAAGCAATGAATTAACATAGTGAAAACCTAGAAAAAACAAGTACTATCACTCTCCTGTCAGATATGAAATAATGCGACTGTCTGAGAGATTATAAGCACTAAAAGTAATCTAGCATTCACAAATCAACTGATGTTATGAATGAAAAGACACCCGTAAACAACATACAAGGAAGATTAAATCCACTCATAGACCAGATGGTCATATCAGCAAGCACTACGGTAGAACACAAATATTTCATCAAGAGCATGAAAACATCCATAGTTCACAAATATTAGATCAAATGCTGGAAATAAACTGTGCTCACAGATGATTCAATGAACACTAGACATGCTCTTCGATCACATAGAAAAATCATCTACCATTCATATTTCAAACTGAAAATAAATTACTTGCAGCTACTAAATCAAACATACAATAATCAACAGAATTAATTTTCTGGTTCACAATAATTGAGAATCGAGAAATTATTGTGCCTCAGGCTCCATCCCATGCGCCGCCAGTAGCTCCGTCGTGCAAAGCTCAGCACTCAGCACCACCCCGTGACCTCCGCCCCACTCTAGGCGCTACGCACGCGCGAGAACGTACCAAACGGCCAGCCCGCTGCTTCTAGAACCTATTTCTGCCAAAACCAGGCTTCGACCTTCCTCAAGAAACCAGCAATAAACCAAAGGAGAAATCGAAGGATGGATGGAGCAGGGAGATAACTGCACCTATTGTAGCAATTGTGTTAGCTACAACAGGTTTTTGTGTGTATATGGTGTATAGAGTGAACCTCGAAGGGTTCTCATAGAGGGAGAAATAATTTATACTGGTTCAGGCCTCCCCAAAGAGATAATAGCCCTACGTCCAGTCTACGGTGGATTTGGCATAGTTTTGCCTCTACTCAACCTGCCTATTACAAGGGCATGGCCCTGCTTTTATAGGCACGCGGACCAAAGAAAAAAACCTAAATGCCCTCTACAGGTTATAGGCCTTATAGGGGCAAGAAGGGACAAAAGACTAGACTACTGTACAAACAGCTTTACAGCTTATAGACGTGTCAGATAAACATTACTTCTGAGCAGCTAAACAACATACTAGGGGCGGAGGGGCGGAGGGCACTTCGAGGTGGACTTCGAAGTATGCTCCGAACTGAACTCCGAATGGACTTCCGAAGACTTAACATCGAGAGGGACCGGAGAGGGGTCCGGAGGGTGGCTCTGGGGAACCCCGAAGGAAGCCCGAAGGCTTGACCCCGGAGGGCTCCTGTAACACCCCAAATTTTCAAAGAAATAAAAATATCAATTAAAACTATTTTCCTGGGATTATTTGTTTTGGAAATACCTTTAATGTTATCCTTAACCTTTTGAACTAGAACCTTGGCAAAATGACCAAACTAGGGGCTAGAAAATTTTGTATATGATCCCAAGGCCAAGATATATTTTTGAAAATTTTTACAAATTTTTATCAACCTTGGAAGTAGCCCATATATTTTAATCCATTTTCTGTAATTATTTTTATTCAGAAAAGCATTTAAACAGTAACGGGCCCTCCCTCTCCCTTTCTCTCTCTCCCGGCCGGCCCAGCCGGTTATCCCCGCGCCGCCTCGGACTGACACCCGGGCCCCACCCATCAGAGACCCCCTCCCTCCGCACACGCGCGCCCGACACCTCAGCCCCACCTGTCGGTCGCGTCCCGTTGCCTCGCCCTCGCCCCTCGCCCACTGACCGGTGGCCCCCCGCCTGTCAGGACCATCGTCCACCTCACGCCATCACCCCCAAACCTCGCCGGCCGAATCAAAGACTCCGTGATTCGCTCGTCGCCAGCCCCCTCCCCTCCATTTATCGCCAGCATTGAATCCCCCGCATCGCGCCGACCGTTCCCCTCTTAATTTCACGCGTGATCATCCCGCTGTCGCCCGCATGCAGTGAAACCGCCTCGCCGGCATTTACTCACGGCCTCCCCCGATTGCGCCCTCCCTGCCCCCACCGGTACCCCTATTTAAACCCCTGACCACCGCCGCGCTCAACCCCCACGTTAATTCGCTACGAGAACAAACAGAACGCTCGCAATTCGGTTTTAGCGCAACACCACCACCCGCACTCAAGTCACCGCTCGCCGTCGCCGGAGTCCCTCTCCGTCCTCGCCGACCACATCTCCGTGACCACCAGAGCCTCCTCGACCTCGGCCACCCCTTCGTTGATGACGAACCCCGCCGGATCCCGGTCCACCGCCAAGGACCCGAACGACTTCGCCGCCTCCCCTCGTCGCCGGCCACGCCCCGTCGACCTCAGACCACCGCCGCGGAATGGTGGGACAACTATCGTGAGTCCCAGCCAGAAGAGGTGCGGACAAACGCCCTCCGCCAGGCTAAGTTCCTCCGGGGACTTAAGGATGAGTTGTCCATCCAGCTCGTCGCCACCGACTACGTTGACTTTCAATGGTTGGTGAATAAAGCGCTCATCCAAGAGACTGAGCAAAACAAGTTGGACCTCAAGAAGAGGAAGATGATCGCCTTCAGACATCAACATGCGAATTCCCAGAGGCCCCGCTTCGTCCCTCCGCCACCAGCACCCACATAACCATCCTCCGGCCCGCCTACAGGCCACCTCACGCTGCCGGTGGATCCAACGCCGGGCATCCCCGCCCCGCTGCACCAGCTCCGGCTGCTCAGCCGCCGCCCACCGCCAAGGCCCCGATCTTGAGGGATCGCCAAGGGAAGCCCATCATCTGCTTCAACTGCCGGAAGGAAGGGCACTACTCTCACCAGTGTCCTCACCCCAAGCAACCCCAAGGCGCGGCACCCAACCAGGCAGTTCGTTCCCGCGTCAACCACATCAGCGCGGAGGAAGCTCAGGAGGCTCCCGAAGTCGTGCTCGGCATGTTTACCCGCAAATTCCATACCAGCTATGATACTATTTGACTCTGGGCAACACACTCTTTCATCTCGAAAGATTTTGTGAAAACCAACGACTTGGAAGTGCTCCCTCTACCAGCCCCCATGATGATTGCCACTCCAGGCAACAAAACCTTAGCCCACTTATACAGTCCTAAGGTTAAGATAGACATCCAAGGAGTATTGTTCCGGGCCAAGCCAGTCCTCATTAAGTGCACCGGACTCGACCTCATCCTAGGGATGGATTGGTTGATGAAGCACCAGGGAGTGATCGACTGTGCAAACAAGTCTGTGACAGTGACCAGCCCCGAAGGCGAAGCCGTCACCTTTCGGATGCCCAGCCGCAAACCTCTTGAGGCATCTCTTCACTCTCTAGCCCTTGAATAGGTACCCATAGTCAAGGAGTTCATGGACGTCTTCCCAGAGGACCTGCCAGGAATGCCTCCCAAGCGGGACATCGAATTCAGAATCGAACTTGTCCCCGGACCACTCCAATCTCCAAGCACCCATACCGGATGGCAACCAACGAACTAGCCGAAGTCAAGAGGAACATCGAAGACCTGGAGTAGAAAGGGTACATCCGACCGAGTACCTCACCCTGGGTGCACCAGTCATCTTTGCCATGAAGAAGGACAAGACAAAAGAATGAGCGTGGACTATAGAGCCTTAAACGACGTGACCATCAAGAACAAGTACCCATTGCCTCGGATCGACGACCTGTTCGATCAACTGAAAGGATCCTCGGTGTTTTCCAAGATTGATCTCAGGTCAGGTTATCACCAATTGAGGATTAGAGAAGAGGACATACCCAAGACTGCATTCACCTCTCGCTATGGACTCTACGAGTACACGGTGATGTCGTTTGGACTCACGAATGCCCCGGCCTTTTTCATGAACATGATGAACAATGTATTCATGGAGTTCTTGGATAAGTTCATCGTGGTATTCATCGATGATATCCTCGTTACTCCAAGACCAAGGAAGAACATGAAACCCACCTCCGTCTGACCCTTGGAAAGCTAAGGGAACAACAATTGTATGCCAAATACAGCAAGTGCGAGTTTTGGTCGTCAGAGGTGAACTTCCTCGGACATGTCATATCTGCCGGAGGAATAGCTATGGATCCAACCACAGTGGAAGCAGTAACCAACTGGCTGTAGCCCACGACCGTGACTGAGATCCGGAGTTTTCCTCGGATTGGCTGGATACTACCACCGGTTCATCGAGAACTTCTCGAAGATCGCCAAGCCTATGACCAGACTATTGCAGAAGGAGGTAAATTTGAATGGACCCCAGATTGCGAAGGAAAGCTTCTAAACCCTCAAGAAGAAGCTCGTGTCAGCCCCTATTCTGACTCTGCCAGACATCCGGAAAGACTTCCACGTCTACTGTGATGCCTCTCGTCAAGGATTGGGATGTGTCTTAATGCAAGATGGGAAGGTGATATCTTACGCCTCCCGACAGCTGAGACCGCATGAGATGAACTACCCAACCCACGACCTAGAATTAGCAGCCGTGGTTCACGCCTTGAAGATATGGAGACATTACCTTGTGGGAAACCGGTGCGAGGTCTTCACCGACCACAAGAGCCTCAAGTACATATTCACCCAACCGGACCTAAACCTCAGGAAGAGGAGATGGTTGGAACTGATCAAAGATTATGACTTGGGCATCCATTATCATCTAGGCAAGGCAAATGTGGTGGAAGACGCCCTTAGTCGAAAAGGGTACTATAATGCCATCATGATACAGGATCAGGACGCTTTGCTATATAAGGAAATGGAAAGGCTGAATTTAGGGATCACCACCCGAGCGTACCTCGCTGCTTTGGAGTCTAGGCCTATGTTGATAGACCAGATCCGGTAAAGCAGAAAGAAGACCCGGACATCTTGGAGATCTAGCAGAACATGCGAAAGGGTAAAGCTCCCGGATTCTCCAAGGACGAACACGGTACCATCTGGTTCGGAGACCGGATATGCGTACCTGACAAGCCTGAGTTGAAGACCCTCATCCTTCAAGAAGCCCACGATACTCTATACTCCATACATCCCGGAGTACCAAGATGTATCAAGACCTGAAGGAAAAATATTGGTGGGTCAGCATGAAGAGGGAAATAGCTGAGTATGTGGCCAAGTGCGACACATGCCAGCGAGTCAAGGCAGAGCACCAAAGACCTGTTGGACTATTGCAACCCCTCAAGGTCCCCGAATGGAAGTGGGAAGAGATAGGAATGGACTTCATCACGGGACTTGCCCCGGACCCAAGCTGGTCATGATTCTATCTGGGTGATCGTCGACCTACTTACCAAGGTAGCTCACTTCATCCCCGTCAAGACAACTTACACCGTCGCCAAGCTGGCTGAGTTGTATATGACCCGGATCGTGTGCCTACACGAAGTTCCTAAGAAGATTGTATCTGACCGTGGGAGTCAGTTTACCTCTAAGTTTTGGAAGAACCTTCAAGAAGAACTTGGCACCCGGCTGAACTTTAGCACCGCCTATCATCCACAGAACGATGGTCAAACCGAAAGGGTTAACCAGATATTGGAAGATATGCTTAGAGCTTGCGCTCTAGACTTTGGAGGAATGTGGGACAAGAACTTACCCTACGCGGAGTTCTCCTACAACAACAGCTATCAAGCCAGCCTGCAAATGTCCCCGTTCGATGCGCTCTATGGGCTTAAATGCAGAACGCCGCTGCTCTGGGATCAAACCAGAGAATCGCAGCTATTTGGGACAGATATATTAAGAGAAGCTGAAGAGAAGGTCAAGATCATCAGGGACAGATTAAAGATAGCCCAGTCCTGACAGAAGAGCTACGCCGATAACCGACGTAGAGACCTAACCTTTGAGGAGGGTGATTATGTCAATCTCCGAGTCACTCCCCCCTCCGTGGCACTCAAAGGTTCAACATGAAAGGCAAGCTAGCACCCCGCTATGTCGGACCTTTTCAGATCCTCCGACGGCAAGGAGAAGTGGCATACCAACTAGAACTCCGCCATCCTTGGCAGGAGTTCATCATGTGTTCCACGTCTCTCAGCTGAAGAAGTGTCTTTGTGTGCCCGCCGAACAGGCCGACCTCCAACAGCTCAACGTCCAAGAAGATTTGACCTACATCGAGAAACCCGTAAAGATCTTGGAAACTAAGGAAAGAGTAACCAGGAGCCGTGTGGTTCGCTTCTGCAAGGTTCAGTGGGACAACCACCCCGTTGAAGAAGCCACATGGGAAAAAGAAGACGAGTTTAAAGCCCAATACCCTGAGCTATTCGAGTAGCGTTCCAATCTCGAGGACGAGATTCTTTGTAAGGGGGATATGTTTGTAACACCCCAAATTTTCAAAGAAATAAAAATATCAATTAAAACTATTTTCCTGGGATTATTTGTTTTGGAAATACCTTTAATGCCCTCCTTAACCTTTTTGAACTAGAACCTTGGCGAAATGACCACACTAGGGGCTAGAAAATTTTGTATATGATCCCAAGGCTAAGATATATTTTTGAGAATTTTTACAAATTTTTAACAACCTTGGAAGTAGCCCATATATTTTAATCCATTTTCTGTAATTATTTTTATTCAGAAAAGCATTTAAATAGTAACAATCCCTCCCCCTCCCTTTCTCTCTCTCCCGGCCGGCCCAGCCCATTATCCCTGCGCACCTCGGACTGACACCCGGGCCCCACCCGTCAGAGACCCCCTCCCTCCACACGCGCGCGCCCGATACCTCAGCCCCACCTGTCGGTCGCGTCCCGTTGCCTCGCCCTCGCCCACTGGCCGGTGGCCCCCGCCTGTCAGGACCGTCGTCCACCTCGCGTCGTCACCCCCAAACCTCGCCGGCCGAATCAAAGACTCCGTGATTCGCTCGTCATCGGCCCCCTCCCCTCCATTTATCACCGGCATTGAATCCACTGCATCGCGCCGACCGTTTCCCCTCTTAATTTCATGCGTGATCATCCCACTGTCGCCCGCATGCAGTGAAACCGCCTCGCCGGCATTTACTCACGGCCTCCCCCGATTGCGCCCTCCCTGCCCCCGCCGGTACCCCCTATTTAAAACCCCCGACCACCGCCGCGCTCAACCCCCACGTTAATTCGCTATGAGAAGAAACAGAACGCTCGCAATTCGGTTTTTAGCGCAACACCACCGCCCACACTCCAGTCACCGCTCGCCGTTGCCGGAGTCCCTCTCCGTCCTCACCGACCACATATCCGTGACCGCCAGAGCCTCCTCGACCTCGGCCACCCCTTCATCGACGACGAACCCCGCCGGATCCCCGTCGCCGCCAAGGACCCGAACGACTTCGCTGCCTCCCCTCATCGCCGGCCACGCCCCATCGACCTCGGACCACCACAAGGGTACCCTCGTGTTCCCCGTAGTTCCCTCTTTACGTTTTTAGCTTTAGTTAGGCCGAATAACCCTCGCCGTCGCTGGAATCGCTCGCCGTCGCGTCGCCGCAGTCAGGGAAGATGGGTACTTTACCCCTTCCGACGCGTGTCATGCCGGATTCCATCCTGGCCGCACGATCTCGATCCAACGGCATAGATCAGCGCCTTTTCGCCGTTTAATCTCGTGCGTCCATCTGGTCAAAGAGGTATCGAGCGCTGTGGGCCGTTGATCGCAACTTAACGCCCCACCTCGCCCTCGCGCGTTGGATATGGATCCAACGGTCCAGATCGGGCCGGACCACGCGCACAGTGCGCGGGTTCACCATGAGCTCAGCTCACCATGGACCGACGCCTGTTTTTGGTTTAAATTAAATTCCAGAAATGCTTTTGAACTTCAAAAATTCATATCTTGTGCATTTGAACTCCAAAAATTACCATTTCAATTCCAGAAAATTTGTAATATTATTCTCTACATGTTCATACAATAAAAACAGTATGTTTTGTGTGGACATTTCATGTTTATTTAATAAAGTATCCAAATGCTCTTCAAGGAAAAGTTCAAAATTAATTATTTAAATTTCAGCAAAATTTATATTTATTCATTCCTGTTAATTTAATGAAACCACTAAATTTTCCCTGAGGCTTTTATTTAAATTAATTAGAAAACTTGAATTAAGATTATTCACAATTAAAACCCCTTTTATAAAGGACCATACTACATTCTAGTTCATTTAAATTATTCATAAAATAAATTTCAGAAACTTAACAACTTGTTGTCTTTAAATTAACCCAATCAAAACCTATATGCTTATTGTGTGGTTTTAGATTGTTTAAGTGGATGTTGTATTTATTTCCTTTTATTTATATTGGGAAGACTACGACGTCGCCGAGGAGCCGGAATACTTCCCGAAAGTCCCTCCCTCTCCTATTGCTGAACAAGGCAAGTCACCAAACCAATCTTTTGAGCATATTGAACCCATGTTTTACTCAACTATCACTAAAACACATAGGATATACATGCATTAGTCAAATGAAACCCTTACAATAAATTTATTAGGATCCCCCGACCTTGATGTGCAACCCAAGCCATGCTATCTAGCCTAAACTCCTTATCACCACATGATTAGTACTATTAGCTAGTGTCCAATGTATCGACACGATTGCTATAGGATTAAAAATGAGTCGTAGCGATTAGAATCTATTATATGATCCCCGTTATTCTCATCTCTGGAATGTTGTTGGTGATAGAGTTTTGGTTGTGATTGTATGCATGGTGGGTTCTGGGTGCAAGCTAGGGCATTGGTCGGTAGCACCCGGGGCACTATAAGGACCGGTCTGCGGGATCCGTAGCAATACACTTCTGTACTAACCACAAGTCTAATAGGTAAGTCCTAACTAAGGTATGGAGTGTTCCAAACCGAGGCCACCACTTGGAGATGGGTCAAGCAGCACCTGCGGGTGGCTTGTACCGATGTGGCACAAAAGGGGGTGCGACGTTAGCCAGGATGCGGCCCGGCGCGCCGACGAAACCTAGAGCGAGTGGTTATCGCTTGGAGCATTTCATGCCGAGGTTTTGGCACGAATTCCCATGGTATGGGTCATCTCGTTACACTTTGGTGTTTGGGATGAGTGCGTGCCTTGTGGGTACAGTAGTACATCTCTGATCAGAGTCATAAATCTTTTCGAAAAGCCGAGCCCACGGTCAAGGGCGGGTTGCGTGACATCCCACAATTAGTTTACTTTTGGAATGAATGTGCATGATGGTTTGACATGTAAGGACTGTTGTGCGAGGAGGGAAAACGTACTCCTCGAGTTAGAAGGTATTATTTATGTTCATGTTTATTATTCCGCATGATAAATTTGACTACACTAAATGCAATAAATGAAAAAGTGTACTTTTCCGCACTTTTAGCCATTATCCTTCCTTTGTTATTACCTTGCATCACTACTTGCATTTGCGGTGGCTTGTTGAGTACTTTTGTACTCATACTCGTTGGACAAACACTTCAAAGGCTGCGTACTACGAGGAGGATGGTCTGGAGTAGCGACCCAGTCAAGAAAACGATCCTGAAGAAGGCGTTCGTCATGCAGTTTATTTTCATAGTTTTTTTAATTTTACACTTGTGTAATAATGTGGTCTGCGAACCACGAATGATTGCCCATATGTACGGTGTCGCATGATGAACCTCTTGTTATTATTGTTTTTCTATGGAAATTCAATAATGTTCCGATTTCGATAAATCGGGGCACCACAGCTCCGAAGGGAGCCCAGAGGCTAGCTCCGAAGGGAGCCCGGAGTCTTGGACTGATTGCTGCATGGAAATAACTTTGGCGGGAGGGATCTGCTTCGATAGTGTTAGGCTTTGGGTCAGAGGCCTACGGAGGCTCACATCATTTGGCCCTTGTGTAAGGGAAAACTTATTCCCCCAATAGTAGCCCCTCGCCCGCAGCCCTTCGGAGCGAAGGGGTGCGTGCACCTTTGGACAAATGACACTAAAAAATGTAACTTTAGAGAAGACAGGCCTTCGGAGCTTGGACCGAAGGGGGCTTTGACTTGTGTAGGTAATAAAGGTCTGTTCCGACTGGCAGGGTGACCTCGGGGAGACCAAACAACTCCATAATGGTTATAAAATTTGACCGTTGTAGTGTCGGGGGTGCATCGGTTCGCTTCATCTTCGTCTCAGGCCCACTTGTCATAGACTTCGGCATGGGAACCGTCGAGATTTTTATCGCCTATAAAAAGGGGTTTATCGCACATAGCTTCGGCACACACTCATCTGCCTCCTTCCAACTCCTAGCATCCTTCGCTCTCCTTGTTCACCCTTAGTTTCGCGCAAAGCCAGCTTCGCAGCCTCTCAGCGTCCTTTGCGCCAAAGCCTCACGAGATGCCGAAAGGTATGCAAGAAACATAGAGTACATTTAATTCATTGAAATTACATCATACTTACTTTGTTTTTTGCAGCAATTTGTTCTCGCTAGAGTGGCAGCGACTTCCAACGAGCTCGAGATTAATCGGCTCAAAAGAAAGGTTACAATGCTTCAGAGGGCCCTTAAGGGCTCTGAAGATAAGTCCCAGCGATTAGAGGAAGAACTCCATGAAGAGCAGAGGACGAAGGCCATAGCGGAGGAAGCGCTCTGAACGGAGCAGCATACTCATGCCGGCCTAGCATCTTCGAATAAGGAGCTCCAAGCGGAACGAATGGTGTTGAGGGCTGAAGTCGAAAAGCTTCGAGCAGCGGAGGCATCTTCTAGGGCTGAAGTCGTGCAGCTCCGAGAGGTGCTTCAGCAAGCGCTGTCTCAAAAGAATTACTTCATGACAAAGACAACAGAACTCTCCGCCATCGCTACCGAGAAGACAAAGGCCGAGACGAGGTACATCGAGGTGGCCGATCAAACCATGGACACTCTCTAGGGTGTCCTGGAATACTTTGGAACGATGTGCCCATCTTCTTCAGCTGCGGCGAACGAGTCCCTCGACCGAAGCTCAAGATGATCCAAGCGCCGAACAAGATGATGAAAGGTTCCAGTACTCGCTATGGAGAAATCTCCGGGCATGTAGCCAGGATCGGAGTCCTTCATCATCTCGAAGCCATCAGGGTCTCTGTTGCTCTGGTGAAGGGTTCGACGCTAGCAAGCTTCGCTGACAAAGGCTTGCTCTGACCATATCTAGATGTGGCTTCGGCTTGGGAAGCCTTTCGGGTGACCTGGAAAGCAGATAACGAAGCTGCGGCTAAAGCGTGGATCGATGAAGCCCGTCGGTAGAGGCAAGCTCAGATGAGGCCTCTGGCTCTACCTCCACCAACTACTCCGCCTATGGACCCGAAGGTCTAGCTTCTAGGGCGCTTTATTATGTAAAAAAGACTTTGTACTGTTCTTTTATTTCAATGAATGAAAAGTTTATGAATGAAAAGCCTTTGCTCGGATGTTTGTTTTATGTTTTGCCACATGCTTTAGATCTTGACCTCAAAATATTAGAGCTTGATGAAGGGCTTCATCAACAATGGGCTATTCTCGAAAGCTTAAGGCCTTATAGGCACTCACGATTTTCTGTTCCTCGAGGGGAGCATGGAGAGATAGCACCTGATGTTTGTAGAGAAGTCCTTTCTTATATTAAAGAAGAGGATAAAGGAATAGAATCTTCGTCTTCGGAGGACATTGATTGGTCTGAAGAAGAGTGTATTGGCAAGGAGCAAGCAGAGAGAAGCCCCGAACGACTTCGGACCTAGGCCGAGCTTCAACAAGAGTAAAAGGATTTCCGTGCTTCAAAGACGGGGAAAAGAGTTAAGCGTAAAGTTTTGAAGACTCTGGGTTCCAGAACTAGACGTCTTCGGAGCCGAGCCAACTCTAAAACCAGTTCTAGGGATCGAACGGGTCTCCGCTTTCTCCTTGGCTTAGACACAGATTTTTCTTAATGTAATACAATCTGTTGAGTAATATAAACTAGAATGGTTCGAAATTGTCTCGTTATCTCCTAGCCCCTCTTTGGGGGTAAGCACCTTCGAATTTCGATCAAAGTAGTTACGCACAACGATCATGACGCTAGTTAAGAGTATAATTTCAATAATTTTATTTTTGGTGTCTCGGAGCCCCTAATACGCTAAAAAGGAACTAAGGACTCGTAGTCCAAAATTCGAGCTTTCAAGCTAATTGCACGGAATCAGTGGCATTTGGTCTCTTTGTACTCTTTTTACGGATGCTTTCAAGCTGGTGGCTTGGAATCCGTTTTTATGTAACTTTTCCACCTTGACGGATGCTTTGAGTCGGTGGCTCGAAGTCCATAAATTTGGTTCGAATGAATAATACTTATCTCCACAATCAGCTCCGTCCTCCTAATGCATCCACTAGGAGTAGGAATCATCTTGAGAAGTAGGCATTACTCGAACCATGAGCTTTATTCATTTAGAAAGTGTTTACAAATGATTACAAGGAGCTCCTATGCGAAGTATTACTTAAGGTGATCCGCATGCCATGCATGTTTTAACTCTTTACCTTCTAAATTAGCTAACTTAAAAGATCCGGGACGTCCTGAACGAAGGCAAGTCTTGAACTCTGGGATTAAGACTTGCCTTTATTTTTATTGCATAATGTATTTGCTTGGAATCTTAGAGGATCATGAGGATGAAGTATTTTCCCCCAACAAGTAGCATTCTATTCGTCATCGTTATGATGACTCAAACTTATCATACTGGTTTGTTATGAAACCTATGAAATGTATCCAGTCTCGTATAGACCTTTATGGTTATTTGCCAAGTGCCCCACGTGGCACTCAGCGAAGTCTATATTGCACCCGGCGAAGACTTCGCTGAGTGTCTGATAAAAAGCACTCGGCGAACACCCATGTCGTCGATAAGGCTTGTGTCGAGTGGGGTTCGCCGAATGTGACACTCGACGAAGCCTTCGCCGAGTGGAAAAGAGGCTTCGCCAAGTGCCAAAAGTACTTGGCAAACAAGTGTATTCCCGTAGTGTACAATACACAAGTTCATAATCTTCCACGATATGGCATGAACTCCTCGCTCTCTCGAATCCTAGTTACATGTAGAGGTAGTAGGTGATTGTCGTGGCTGATTATGTTGAGATAGCGGTTCCTTTTATAAAATATCCTTTAACACTATTAGTTGAAATTACAGTTGATACTAAAGGGGAAAATGAACAAGTCGGTTGCAGAAACCTAATCAAGTGTACACATATTATTACCAAATGAGTCCTTAGTTGGTACTAAAAATCTTCTCTTTAGTACCGGATAGTATCTATCCCCACCCGATACTAGATACATTAATACTCAGGATGCTTCTATATATATCGCTCTCAAGAAGTGACTTCGCGGCGTATATCAATGATTTTAATGGTTCCACGTACATGTTATCAGCACGGAGTGATGACATAATTAAATGGTATCGTTGAGAGTGACAAACTATCAAATTTTCACTGTTGTAACAGCTTGTGGTGTGACCAGACTATTCAACGCACGTTATTGTCTTAGTTCTTAATGTTATAGTACAGTGATAAGGTTTGTTAAGCTAGTAGCACTACTATTTTGTTCTGCGGTTCGATCCCCAACTCGCAAGCATGTTATATCCCGATTGATGACTATAATAAATGAATACTAAAGATGAAGATATTAAATAAAATCGGTGGTTTAATTTGTGTACCACCTCTACCAAATTGATAATTATCCCAAAAGTTTGGATTCATACATACATACCCAGCATGCAGTATCTCATTCTCACCGAACCAATCTCATTATCTAAAAAACCAAACCAGCAGTCATATCTACATCAATTGGATAGCACGCAGCTAGCTAGATATTATTTAGCCTTTGATTGCTACCAATCAAAGCAAGGTGCGTGTTCTATCCCTATCAATGGTATACTGGATCACTACAGTTAAAATTTAGCAACTCACTTGAAATAGCCTCCATCCTTCTTTATCCTGCCTGTAAAACTGGAGTCAAACTAAATATTTTTTCTAAGGAGTGGATCCGAATGAAAGTACTCTACAAAATGAACTGACGTGGTGGAGCGGGATCTAACTAACTTTAAGTGTTCTACTCCAGCTTCAGTATGGATTTCAAGATCTAGATCTCTACCAAACATGCCCATAGAGAGTGAGATTTAGGGATCCAATAAGAGTCCGTTTGGTTCAAGAGTGAGAATGGATATGATGATCTCATCCATGGATTTAGGGATGTGACGATACATGCGAGGTGTTTGGTTGGATGAATGAGATAAGATGATTTTTTGTTTGGTTAAGTGTATATAACTTGGATGAGATAAGGTTAAATTTAGTGAGGCCCACTTATCAAATATATATTTTCACAAAAATATAATTATATGAGATATTAAATTATAATCAATACAATGATGTAATTAGATCGTAAATTGGATAAATGATTTGGGAGTAAAAATCATTTGAATATTTATAAACGAAAAATTAAATACGTAATAATCAATCAGTAGACGACATGTCATCTCATCCAATATTGGATGAGATCATCCAAAAAAATTCTTAAATCTCTCCATCTAGCATATTGAAGAAATATTCCTCTCGGTGCCATTCCATCCAACTTTGTCTTTCAACCAAATAGCAAATCGGATAAAATGACTATCCCATCAGGGATATCAACCAAACGGGAGCCTAAGTTAGCGAGTAAAGAAATATAAAAAAATAGAGGTCTTCCTTTATAGAGATTTAGAGGCGTTTCTGAGATGCTCTAATGTGCTCTATTTGTTTATGCTCGATGGATATGCACGTTAAATATTCCGTGAAAGTGGGATTTTAGTTTGTTTAATTTTATGGGTTAATTTTAGGACATGTTAGTTTCAATTTGGGATTATAACAATCCAGCTTATTTTCATAAGTGCAAACAAACAGACTAGCTTAATGCCCATTTATTTCAGTTTTAGATTATGACAATCCAGCTTATAAAAAAATTAGATTCCACTAGTTTATTGGATTGTTATAATCTGCACTGCATATTATAATAAATTGATAGAATAAGTTACCTTGTTTGTTTTATAGAATAAGTTACTTTGTTTGTTTCAGCTTATGAAAAAAGCTAGATTATTAAATTCAAAACTGAAACAACGTAACACCTTATTATGCTAGCTTATTATAACCTAAAATACAAATTATAACAATCCAATAAATCAGTACAACCTAGTTTTTTTCTATAAGCTAGATTATTATAATTCCAGGCGGCTGAAACAAACATACCCTTACAAAGTCTTCCGTGCATATGGAAAGATTAATAACTAAATTAATCTCGGAAGACAGCCAATATATACCGAACATAGATTACTCATGCGTTGGAGTAGGCCAATATATATTGTACGGCTCTGAATATGCACGATGCTCAATAGAAAATGTGATATTTTAAAAGTACTCCGTATAACATTGCGATCATTATGAACAATTGCCACAAACACATCTGTAAACTTCACCGGATCAACATCATACATTCTGTATTGAAATAACGACAGGGCAGCAGGTACATTCCATAGGTTATGAATGATTGTTTTCTTATTTGTGACTTTATTAGAACGTCGATCTTTCGAGAGATTTTCTAAATTTATTCCCCGAATCTCACAGAGAGATCGTTATAAACTCTACCTCTTCCTAAAAATTAATCAATCTACAACAATTTTGTATAATCTCGATCCCTATTTTTAAATCCCACAATATGATATATGATCTATAATAATTTTGTGCGGAGCTACAGTGACTTCTAATATGTGTGTTATCCCGCCTATAACAACATGTGAGTAAGAAAACAATTTACGTAAGAGAAAAAATAGACGCGAACGAAATAGAGTCATACCAAATTAGTTTTATATTTGATAGGGATGAGAGGTGATTTAGGGAATGGATTAGGAGAGGGATCGATTTAAGGAGACTGTTGGAGCTTTATTTTTCACCAAAATACATAAATTTAAATTTAGTTAACCAGCCGTATAGTTAATTTCTGGAGATTCTCTTATAACCTACACCTACTGCAATACTGAAAAGTTGTGCCCCTAATTGTATTCTAAAATTCCGCTGAAAAAATTCTTGCTAGCAATAGAGTGATGGACCATCAGTGTCACTTGCTCATCTGGAACTGAAAGTTATGAATAGAGAGAAGTTCAGGGACCAAAATGCCAAAATACTGTTATGCCATGGATCTCTCATCTCTGCCGTCCAAACTTGACGCCAATTAATGGTGCAACAACGGCGAATCCCGGAGGAGCTGTAGATTCCAGACCGGACATCAACTCGGATCACATCGAGCCATGAAATGTTTAACTTTGACTGGTTGATGTGTTATATAGCATATGGAATATATATATACTCCTCCCTTGGAAAAAATATTTTTAGCTCGTCAACTTTATCTTAAAAAGATTTTGTTTTAAAATGTTATTCTTCAATACCCTTTACCTAAGTACCATTACCTATCATTTCGGTCCCTTTAATTTTTTATTCTCGTTACTAATTTATAGATTGTACATTAAAAGTAAAGTTTTCCAAGTATCAAATATACAGAAAATTTATTCCCGAGATTGCGAATCTAGATAGTGTGCTCAGATTTTATAAAAATAGATCTCTATCGACATTTGAAATTTTGACATAGTCCAATGTCCACATTTGGCAATTTAGCTCTATGTCGCCTCGCCTTCCTTGCACGCTTGCTTCGTGCGTCGTGTCCACCCGCAACTTTTGTCGATACTTAGAGTGTTAAAGTATCGATAGAGATGATACTTAGAGTGTTAAAGTATTGATAGAGATTTATTTTTATGATTTTTTAGAGCTACCTAATTTCGATTAAAAATATTATTTATTAAAAATGCTCTCCCTCTCTCTCTATGTGTGTGGGGGGTGTGGGGGGGGGGGGGGATTTCACTACATGACTGTTAATGTCCGGAACAACGCTGTAAAGTTAATATCAGGACATTTATATCCTGATGTAAATGAAAGATCTTAATGTGTCAGGACGCATAGGCGCTGTGTATGCATGAGGCGGAGAAACGAGTACATAAAGGGCATATACAACCCTGAGACGGTGAAACGATTTTTAAAGTATAAGACAACAAAGAAACTGTATAGTACAACTCTAAGCCTCTGAATCATAAATATAGCTAAAAGACAATGTATATGAAGAGCCCATCTTTTATATTTATTTACTTAACCTCCTAAAAACCTCTCAAAAAACTACCTATTAAATAAAGTTATACACTCGCCAGTGATGCAGCAGCGCGGCAGTTTGGTCGCCGTAAACTCCCCATTTGTTTGTCATTTCGGCGTTTGCTTGGCCGGCTCCGGCCTGAGGCCCTCACCTCACCTGTTCTGTTCGAGAGTACTGGCGCCAGTTGACTCTGGCAGAGAAGATGCTGCCTGGAACGGCGACCTGTGTGCTGCTCTGTTCTGCCACCACGGATTATATCGATGGATCGATGTATATTCCGATTCGGAAATGGTAACAAATTGTAGCCTTCATGTACGTTGTATTTTTCATATTTATTTTCCTTGCAAAAGTAAACAAAAAGGAATATTGAAGAAAAACCAGGCGCCTACATACTACTCGCTCGGTTGTAGTCAAATATTCGGATTTTAAAATTCTAAAATAGTAAAAATATTAGGATTTGATTTGTACAAATAATATTATTAGACTTATCATAAAAATATTTTATATAGTTATATTTTTAATATTATATATATTATAAACATGACATTCATTAGTGACACGTCGGTTCATTTTTTTCTTTTTATACCAAACAATTTCGTAGTTTTCTACAAATTATAGCTCACATTCGTTTTTTATAGCTTATAACACATGATAGTTTTTTTCAAAATCTAAACCTTTCAATCAAACACACCTTACAATGTTGTATACAGCGGAGCAGTAGTACAACCGTACACCTTAAAGTTTGTGATAATTACCTAACATGATATTCATTAGTGATATATCAGTTCATTTCTTTTTTCTATCTTATACCAAACACTTCGCAGTTTTCGCACTACAGGAATTCGGCAAACTTTCGTTGGCTTAAAACTTTCTCAACGGAAGAAGCCAACTTCCATCGGCATCTGGCCGACGGGCGACGGAAACGGTTCGACGGAAGTTAGCTAACTTCCATGGGCCGAGCGCTCGGACTGCCAGAGATGGCAGCGGGTAGCGGGCGCGGGAGATGGCGGCGGGCAGGAGGAGGCACGGGCGGCGGCGGAGGGTGGAACGGGCGTACGTAAAGGGATTAGGTCATGTACGCGCGCGGGAGGTAGGGGATATTTCTCATAAGCCGATGGAAGTTAATTAACTTTTATTGGCTTTAATGCTGGCCGACGGAAGTTATGGATTCTATACCGGGCGAGGGAAAAATACCTTTAATTTCCGTCGGTTTTCGGAAAAGCCGACGAAAATTAAATAGCCGACGGAAATTTCTGTTTTTCTTGTAGTGTCGATAAATCAAAATCACATCTCACATCCGTTTTTATAGCTCATAATAGTTTTTTTATACATCATAACTCATAATATTTTTTAAAAAAAAATCTACGTTTCAACCAACCAATCAAAGCGTTGTATTCACAGGAACAGTGGTACAACTGTAGCAGATGGGGAAACGAAGCTTTGAGCTACAGGACATGGACGGCCACATTGTTGCTGTCTTGCTGACATCTCATACCTGTCCCGGCCAGTCTCCATGTGATCCCCGGCCGGCCTTTCTCTACTACTCGATCTCTGATCCGTTCCGATCGTTTCTCATGTAGCTGCATGCATGCATCTAGCTGATGGTCGATCTGATCGGATCCGATCTGGTCGTCTCTACGGCAGCAAATATATAGGATAGATAGATAACGATCTCAACGAGCAGGAAGAGGCCGGTTAATTCTCATGACCCATGCATGCATGCCAGTATTTATGTCCCAGTCCTGCATGCCCGGGCGAGCGAGGGGTCCATATGTAATTACAATTATTTGACATCTGACTGCAGGTACGCACTAGAGTTTGCTTCACTAATTCATAGCAGATCGAACAGGAACTGTACTCTATGATAGCACAGGGCCATATATATAAATATGGGTTAATAATTGAAGTACTTACAGTTGCAGTACATAGAAATTTGAGTCGTCAATGGCCTATCTTTAGTCCTAAAAATTTAAATAAAGTGACGTACAATTAAACA
This sequence comes from Zizania palustris, assembly GCA_019279435.1. Taxonomy (NCBI): domain Eukaryota; kingdom Viridiplantae; phylum Streptophyta; class Magnoliopsida; order Poales; family Poaceae; genus Zizania; species Zizania palustris. Next base: position 93,311,373 of record JAAALK010000285.1, read on the forward strand.
TAAAAATTACTATATGTGTACACTCTATTCGGTTTTAAATTATTTTGTACATGATTTCAAAAAGAGCGGTTAATTATTGTGTATTTTTTCTTATATTTACCCAAATTAAATACAACGTTGGAGTAAACATAGCGGATGCAGGAGACAAAGAATAAATTGTGCACCACCAACAACAATATAGCCGTCCTACAAAATGACATATTTTAAACAACTTCATATCTAAATCTAAAATGACTTCCTTTATACTACTTTGGATTTATCATTTTGTTGGTGCGTATTTTGGTCACACTTTGAAACACGCGTGGACTGGGAGATCTACTTAACTTCAGTGCAGGTCCTACGTTCTTAGAAGAAGGGTTTAAAGCGTGTCAGTCAGTTTGACCTTGCAATTGATAAGGAAATAGAGAAAACAATATCAATAACATAGCCTATCGGCTATCAAGCTGATGACCGCAATAAGGATGGGATAATCGTGGACTATTATGCTGATCGGCCATAGGGCCGATGACCTCGGGCGAAGCGATCGGGCAAGCGTGCCATTGGCCAATTAGATATGCAGTTTACGTATGGGAGGATGAGCACTTTCTAATGGCGAATAAAATATGGCATTGAATTGAAGATAACTTATTGGCTTGTACTCCAACAGAAATAAATAAAAGGTGCTAGATAACATGTCTATATCATGAAAATCATCACAAGAACTAGATCGGACCTAACCAAGATAGTAGCTAGTCATGATGATCTTAATAATATGTCAAAGTATCGAGGATTCTTTATTTAGATGAACGGTATACAACATGAAAAGATACAATAGTAAGAGATGTTAGACCTAACCGATGAAGCCTCAAACTACCACACCTAGATCACATTAATCTAAGAGATCAATCTGATGCAGCCTTAGACCTAGCTAATACACCGCGATAAACTAGCGACCGTACTATTTCAGCTAATGTCTTTAAGAGATCAAATTGATGCAGACGTGAAGACATTGACCTAGTCGATACGATCGTTGGGGGTGGCAGGACTCACCTCTTCGCCGAAGATCGGAAAGATGCAGCCTAGCTCTGAGTGTCGAGTCCCATCGGGATTAAACTTGGGAAGCCAAGGGTGGTGATGCATCGAGTAGTTGTTTGACAGAGATGTGTGTTTAACCTAGCTAAGGGGTACATATTTATAGTTTGGAGACTTGTTATCCAAGTATCTTATCCTAACCGATTTCAAATAATCTTCATCTTCTTCCCACTTATATCTCCATCGTCTCTTCCTATCCGGTCACGTATGTGTCATGGGCGGGCTTCTTTGACCAACTTTTACTGGACCTCCTTTGATTTCCTTTCACTGTGCGACGTTCCTAGTGGGCCATAGGCTCTACCAAATCTTGGCGTCAACACATGCCCCTAGTTTTGGAGCATTTAATGACCTCTGATGCTTCGAAATTATCGACCATCATCATCCCCTGCCACCATGCCTTTTTGAACGTCTATTCGCACAATCCTTTCACATTCATTAATTGTCAGCCGAAACCCTTCATTTTCTAGTACTTTAAATATTACCCAGGGTTTCGACTCTATACTGCTTTTGGCTTTTCTCCGCCTCTTCTTCTTCCTTTGGCCACTCATAACTGTTATGGATGCCCCTAGCACATTTACTTTTCAATGGCGTCATACCAGTTTTTCCGCCGGATGCCGTGAACGGTCCAACTAGCTCCACCGGGATTGGCTTGTCTTAGCAGCCGAAGAATTACCTTGGTCTATAAGTATTTGACTTTCTTCATTTCTTCCTTTCACGCTTTCTACCCTTTGATTTCTATTAGTCTCTGAGTTGATTGTTGTTTGCCATGAGTATTGTTTGCTTCCCCCTCTTTTCTGTTAAACCTGCACCTCGGCGATATCAGAATGGCTACTCTCAATGTGAATTCTGAGGTAAGTTTTTTTATTGTCCATTGCCCTTTCTTTTTTCTTTCACAGCTTCTTACCACATTTCTTTTCTTTCCTATTCGTAGAATTTGCAGGATCAAACTCTAATCCCCATAGCCACTCATCCTTCTAGTTTCTTCATGGGCCCTTTGGGCAACCCAGAGCCTGTTGATTTAATAAACGCCGAAACTCATAGAATCCCTTTCAAATGTTCCCCTATGTGTTCTTCTAATTGGGTCTATGGTTTCGATTCTTTTACTTCTCCTATCCCTAGCTGGAGTGACTGGTATCTTAGGGTACCAGCCACCTACTGCCCCCTTTGGGATGACATTGAAATTGGTCATTGCATCGGCCTTTCCCTTGCTGATTCATATTTGAACGAGCCGATGCTAGCCACATCCTATTACTTCTGGTATGATGCATTAAATGATTTCATTTTGGTCATTGGCCGATGAGTCCCACTTTGCTTGATGTCCTCTGAGAAACCAAGGGTTGGTTTCAGTGTTTGTGATGAGTGATTGACAGGCTTTTACCCTCGGGTTCGAAGGGGTACCTCCGAAGGGTGTTCGGAGGTGGTTTCACCTAAGGGTGTTCGGTGGTTTGGTTGCTGCAGCTGTTGCAGCGGAGTGTGCGTGTCGGAGGGGTCCGATAGTACACGATGACTGGGTTTGTACCGAAGGCTTCGGTACTTTGGGCGGTACACCGGAGTGTGTGCCGGAGGTTGCTAACCCGGAGAGGTCTCCGGAGTACTAGACATGCTTGTCTGTTTGTCTGTGGTGCGCAGGGACTTCGGAGGTGACAGACAGGTTCGTAGCAGGTGAACCTGGGTCAAGCGGGAGGTTTGATGCCAGGGGAGCGGGGAGCTCCGTCACGGTGGCTGCGAAGGGGTCTGGGTCGGTCCTCGGGTCGAGGTGCGTCAGGTGAAGGCAGAGAGTGCGGAGTGTGGCTCCGAGTGAAGGTACTCCGAGACAAAGTCCTCGAAGGTGAGTCACTTCGAAGGTACTCCGAATGGAGTGACTTCGGAGTTGGATTGATCAAGTCCTCTGCGGAGGCAAGGAGTTCGAAGTGTGCTCCAGAGGGAGACATTCGAAGGTGGCCGACGAAGGTCTCAAAAGTCGAGGCGCATCGAAGGCATGGTCCGGGTGAGGCTCGTCGAGGAGTGTGCTCGGGGAGAGACACTGCGACGAAGTGCTCATGGAATGCTTCGTGCGGAGGCCTTGGACGAAGGAGGGACTTCGAAGGGTGGTACTCCGAAGGTGGGGCTTCGGAGTGTGTTTGTCTTGTGGTACTTCGGCCTACATGGCTTCGGTACACGGACTGACGGAGTTCGAGCTGGGAGTAGCTGCGAAGTCGTGGTGGTCCACTCCGGAGGTGTTGGTGCGAAGGCCCAAGGGCTTTGACGGCTTCGGCTCAAAACCGTCACTGTATCGAAGGCTGACTTCGGTGAAGCGAAGGCCATCTGGCTCAAGGCTTCTCACCGAAGCTACCGCACCCCTCGCGTGCGAAGGGGGGCTTCGGAAAGGTCAAAGGCTGCAAGTCTGACAGTGTCTGCTCTGCAAAAAGCTGGCGCTGTCCCCTCTGCAAAGGCTGACAGAGAAGCCTCCAATAAAGTTGACTACCTTTTGTACCCCTCAGTTCTGTAGAGACAAAACCAATGTAAACCCTAGGGGTAAAGTAGTCAATTCCTTTGGGTGAACTGTGGGCTATAAATATGGGGGCTCGGTAGGTAACATTTAACACTTTGAGCATTTACTGTTGAGCTCCTGTACTAGCCACACACTTCGTTGTATTCATCCAAAGTTCAATTTTATTGTGTTCCTTGTTCAAGCGGCGAAGCCCTGCTTCTGTGTTGTTTTCCTGCTTGAGCTTGTTTGCATACCTCGCTAGCTTTAGTGCACCGAAGCCTGTCTAGGCGAAGGGTGTTTTGTGCGAAGTGTGTTTTTCAGTGTGTTGTCGCTCTGTGTAACAGGAGGCGAGACCTCGCTGGTTACTAGCGAAGCCCTGATCGAAGCCCGCGTTTTTATCGTGTCTGAGAACCTAGCGAAGTCTGTGAGTGTGCGTTTAGACCTTCGGTGTACGAAGCCCAGCACCAGTTGCTGCTGCCAAGTACTTGGTCGAAGTCCTCAGAGGGTCATCCACTCTTGCGAAGGGTGAAGTGCGAAGCCTGCTCGAAGCACCCTGTGTGCGGAGCCTGCGCTGACTTAGCAGAGTAGATTTTCGAGGGTTGTGAGTGGAGCGAAGTCTTCTTGGCTTCGAACTTTTGCTCCTGCGAAGCCTGTGTTCGGAGTAGTCAAAACACCTCCGAACCAGACCTTCGAAGGTAGTATTCGAAGCCTGTTCCGCAGAAGACAGGATTAAAACCGAAGGCTAGTTTTTAGCCCGAAATTTTAAAAGCTCCCATTCACCCCCCTCTGGTCGCCGTTTTCGGTCCAACATCCTCTTTTTGACATGTCTTTATAATAACTCACCAGCCAACCCTTTCTCCTTTCGTTTCCAACCATCCAATCGCCTTAGTGTCACGCTTGTTGATAGTTGGGGCCAATATATCACGAGGCACAATAGGAAAACCGGCCCCGTAAATATTGTTGAACACATCGCTTTCTCGAACCTCTGGTTGGAAGAGTTCATTTTCTGCATACCGGATCTGGCCCTGACTTTTCATTTTTGGTTTTTAGCCGAACACCTTGCCGCCCATGTGTGGATTCTACTTGGTCGTTATCTCCTTGGAGCAACCTACCGCCTCCTTCACCTCGTATCGATCGACCTGTCGGCTGGTAATTTCATCGACCGACCTAGAGGCCCCTGGTCGTTCCTCTAGCTTTGGCTCAGTGTTTATACTACCAATATCATTGGAGGAATCCCCCTTGCCCAGTCGTATTTTCCTACCGATTTTCCGGAATCAGTCGTCCCCACCTATCGTCTGTAACATCCCAAATTTAAAAATAAAATAAAAATGAGGAAAATAAATTTTCTGAATTAAAAAGGAATTATTTATTTAGAGAAAAGGTTAAAAGAACACAATTAAAGCAAAACAAGGAGAAATACTTAAAATTTGAACCTAATAATTTTATGATGGAATCTATGAGCCAAGACAAATTTTTAGAAATTTTACAAAATTTTAGCAATAGTGCTTCAAGCCTTAAACAAATAATTAATTTACTAGAATTATTTTAAATGAAAAATGCATTTAAATCTTAGTGGGCCGCAACCTCCAATTCGCCCTCAGCCCGGCCCAATCCAGTCCCTCGGCCACTGACAGGTGGTGCCTCCCTGTAGGCGTCGCCCCTTTCCTCTCTCTCCCGCCCGCGCCCGGTCGGCCCCGCTTGTTAGTTGCACACACGCGCGCCTCAGCCGCTGTCCACCCTAGCCCGCCAGTCGACACCTTTCCCCTCATGCCCGCCTACTAACAGGTGGCCCCCACCTGTCAGTTCCATCTTCACCGATGGAAGGGGATCCCCCTTCCATTTCCGGTGATCCCCTTTCCCAATCGCCGCCACCAGCCGAGGGGACTTAATCAAAGCCGTCGATTCGGTCAAAGCAGTACGAGGCCATCCAGGCCATCCAGATCCACTTAAGGCCTCCCGCCTCACGCCTGTCCACCGGATCTGGATCGGACGGTCCTGATCGGCCTGATCCAAGCACATAGTGCACGGGTCCATGGTGGGCTTGGCTCACCGTGGACCCGAACCCGTTTTCTGTTTAAATAAAAATTTAGAAAATTGTTTTAAACTTTAAAAATTCATAACTTGCTCAATTTAACTCCAAATTTGACCATTCAAATTTTTTAAAATTTGTCTATTTATTCTCTACACATTTATGCAATAAAAACAGTATGTTTATTTTGCACATTTTATTCTTATTAAATAATAATTAAAAAATACTTTTAGGATAAATGATTATTTCATGTAATAAAAACCCAGAACTCTCCGAAATTACATTAAAAATTTATATATTAATTTCAGAGGACATAATAACTTCATTTCACTATTTTAATAAAATAAAAACAGTAGGGTTATTTTGTACATTTTATTTCACATTTAAAAGGGAAAATAAAAAGCCCTTAGGGTAAATACTTATTCCAATTTATAAAATTTAGAAACCCCTTAAAAACTAATCTTAAGTATTTAGGTAATAATTTTAGAGAACTTAAGATTTTATTTCCTTTAATTAATACAACAAGAACATGTATGTTTGTCTTGGTGATTTTTGGATTGTTTATTAAAATTCGTGTTTACTTTTCGTACCGGAAGACTACGACGCCATCGAGGATCCAGAGTTTTACCCCGAGGTTCCACCTTCACTGTTTGTGGAGCAAGGCAAGTCACAAACCCCAAGTTGATCATATTTGAGCCTTGTTTTCATAATTATCGCTATAACTCATAGGAATTAAATATTGCATTAATTTAATCACAAGCCCTAAATTATATTTATTAGATCCCTGTACTTGTGTGTAAACCGAAGTCATGCTTATTGATCCTAAACTCCTTGTCAACTTTTAAATATTATATTAGCTAGTGTCCAATGTATCAACACCACTGCTATAGGATAAAAGAACGAGTCGTAAATAGTTGGATTCTACTATATGTTTTCCCCGTTATTCTCGTCTCTGAATTCTGTTGGAGTTCGCAATGTTATAAGTATGGTGTGTTCCGGGTGCAATCTAGGGCATTGGTTGGTCGCACCTGGGGCACTATAAGGACCGGTCTATGGGATCTGTTGCAAAACAAACTCATACTAACCACAAGTCTAGTGGGTATGTCCTAACTGGAGGTATGGATCGTACCAACTTAAAGCACCATAGTGGAGGGGGGAAGGGGCAACCTGCGGGTGACTTGTACCGACGAGGCTCAAGGGGGTATGGTGTTGGCCCAAAGTTACTGGGGCACATATGAAACCTATAAGAGGGTGTTATCGAATTGGTGCGTTCCATGCTAAAGGTTTTGGCACGAGTTTCACGTTACATGGGTCATTTAACACACTACGGTGTGCGGGAAATGAGTGCCTTGTGGGTACAGTAGTACACCTCTTATGAGAGTATAATCTTTTCGAAAAGTCGTGCCCACGGTCAAGCGCGGGTTGTGTGACTTCTCGCGGTTAGTTTATTATTGTTTGAATGATCGTATGATGCATGTCATGTAAGGACTGTTGAGCGAGGGCGGGCTGACTATACCCCTTGAGTTAGAATATGATGCATTACACATGTTTAATTTTCTGTACTAATAATCCTGCTTACATTAAATGCTTTACAAATATGCTTTTCCGCAAAATTAGCCACCACATTCCTTGTTATTACTCTGCATTATACTTGCATCCGGTGGCTTGCTGAGTACGATTGTACTTACCCCCATTGACTTACACCACCAGAGGGCGTCTACTACGAGGAGGATGAAGGTCTAGAGTAGCGACCCAGTCAAGGCGTGAGACTGGAAGAAGGCGTTCATCTAGAGAATTTACTTTCCTAGTTTCTCTTTCATTTAACTCTTTTGTAATAATATGGTCTACGGACCATCTGGATTGGCGTATTGTACGCAGTCGTGTGATGAACATCTTGTATTTATTCATTTTCTATGGAATTTCAATAAAGTCCCGGTTTTATTAAACCCGGGCGTTACAAGATGGTATCAGAGCCGACTTGACTGTAGGAAGCCAAATAGACCTGACCCTAGGATTTATATTGACCGTATTTTTTTACAAAAAACTTACTATCTCATCTTCTAAGATTTTTACCAAAATTTTCTCTCTTTTTGTAGATGCCGGTTCATACCATGAGTGGTACTCTTCGCGATGAGGCCGGCTTCGTACGCGAGCTCGGCATGCTCGTGGACTTCCTCAGATTCGAGCACGAGCCTACGTTCCATGGGATCTTCCCCGATGCGAACGAGGGATACTGCGAGGTCACCGTCATCATCCGCCCCTCCAGCACGCAGCCCACCTTCTACACTCACGGAGTCGGAGGACCTACCTTCTTGGTAGCCAGCCAATGCGCCGCACTTCAGGCCCTCTCCGAGCTTCGGATGGTCTATGATGGATAGATCTATGACATCGCCTACCGCTTCATGCCGATGTGCACCCCGGGGAGTCATCGCAGTGTCTACGTCAGCACCTTCTCCCTACGCAACTCCACCATCGCTCGCACCATGCGCCTACTCGAGGCGATGGACGATCTTCACACGGAGGCCGTACTCGACGTCGACAGCCAGCACGACACAATCGACTACTACCGCCACTCATCAGAGAACCTAAACCGCGAGAACGGAGAGCTTCGTCGCCAGGTCCAGCAGGGATGCCACTTGGCCGATGAGGTAGAGGAGTTGAGGTGTCAGAACGAGATTCTGCGCCACGGCGTAGCCGACACCGCATAGTTGCGTCGCCAGATCAAGGAGCTGTAGAAGGATCTCGAGGAGGTCGCTCCCCTTCCACCGCGCAAGCGGAAGACAATTAGGACCCCCTCAGCCAGGCCCAAGAGGATCTCTCGCAGCGCCTCTTCCACCGGGCCCTCCAGCTCCACCACTCCTGCACCCGACCGTCCCCACCGAGCCGACGATCGAGCCCTCCCCCGAGCTGTTTTAGACGCTAGTTTACGATTGATTGTTCTCATTTTTGTTATGCTTGTAGTGTCGCTCATGTCGGAATATAAGGCATGAGTGAGAATTTAATAAGAGATTTAGAATAAAGATGTAAGCATCTAGGTCGAAACTTTTTTTTGAGAAATAAAGTTAGTAATAATTCCCCTTAAATTTGCATATTCTTTTGAAAACCCCTCAGCTTCAGGATGGCCAACGACCAAGGATCGGATGCTGTCGCGCCCCGATTTAATAAATCAGGACTTTATTGAAATTCCATAGAAAATCAATAAAACAGACGTTCATCATGCGACCTCGTACAATACGGGCAATCATTCACGGTTCGTAGACCGCATTAATACATAAGTGAATAAAGGTGAAGAGAAACTAATAAAATCAAGAGTCCTAGATAAACGCCTCCTTCCAGTCTCGCCTTGACTGGGTCGCTACTCCAGACCTTCATCCTCCTCGTAGTAGACTGGCTCAGATGGTGTAAGTCAACGGGGTGAGTACAGATGTACTCAGCAAGCCACCGAATGCAAATATAATGCAAGGTAATAACAAGGGAGATAGTGGCTAATTTAGCGGAAGCAGCAAAATTGTAAAGCTTTAAATGTGAGCAATTTATTAGTAAGGAAAAGTAAACATGTGTGTGTATCATCATCTTCTAACTCGAGGGGTACAGTCAGCCCCACCTCGCTCAACAGTCCTTACGTGCCATGAATAACTCGACCATTCAAACAATTGTAACTAACTGCGAGCAGTCACACAACCCGCCCTTGACCGTGGGCTCGGCTTTTCGAAAAGATTAAATTACTCTGATCAGAGATGTACCACTGTACCCACAAGGCACGCACTCATCACTTACACCAAAGTGTAACGAGATGACCCATTACCACGGGAACTCGTGCCAAAACCTTCCATATAGTCCTCCCCGACCCAATAGCACCCTCTTATGGGTTTCATATGGTGTCCCGACGCATCGAAGCCCACCATACCCCCTTGAGCCTCGTCGGTACAAGTCGCCCGCAGGCTAGCCCCTTGCCCCCTCCTATATGGTGCATCGAGCCGGAGTATTCCATATTTCCAGTTAGGACTTACCCATTAGACTTGTGGTTGGTACGGAAGTGCTTTGCAACAGATCCCGCAGACCGGTCCTTATAGTGCCCCGGGTGCGACAAACCAGTGCCCAAGCTTGCACCCGGAACCCACCATACTTATAACTTAGCCAACTCCAACAGAGTCCAGAGACGAGAATAACGGGGAAAATCATATACAGAATCCAGCTATCTACGACTCATTCTTTTTATCCTATAGCAGTCGTGCCGGTACATTGGGCACTAGCTAATATTTTTATAGTAGAGTGACAAGGAGTTAAGGCTCAATAAGCATGGCTTGGGTTTGCACACAAGGACGGGGATCTAATAAATATAAGTGTAGGGCTTGATTATTGGACTAATGCAATATTAACCTATGGGTTATAGCGATAACTTATTAAAACATGGGCTCAATTATGATCAACTGTTTCCACAGAAGGGTCGATGACTTGCCTTGATCAGCAAATGGGGATGGAGGAACCTCGGGGTAGAACTCCTGCTCCTCGACGAACTCGTAGTCTTCTCGATACGGAAAAATAAACAATACATTCAATAAAAAGATAAAATCCACCAAATAAAAGAACATACATAGTTGTGGGTGTTTTTATGTGAAGTAATATTTTATTATTCTGAGTTTTTGCATAAAACAGTGAAGTTTATCTTTTTAGGATTTTTCCTAATTTATTTTCTGTCTTATTAATTTTAATCCTAAGGGGTTTTTATTCATTTATTTATTACTAATATTTTGGGTAACAGAACATACTGTTTTTTATGGCATATGTGTAGAGAATATTATTCTGGATTTAACAAAATTTGAATGGTGACATTTGGAGTTAAAATGAGCAAGATATGAATTTTTGAAGTTTAAACAATTTTCTCGAATTTTATTTAAACTGAAAAAAGGTTCTGGTCCACGGTGAGCCAGGCCCACGGTGGACTGCGCCACTGTGCGCGTGGACCGGATCAACCAGATCCGTTGGATCCAGATCCGGCGGCCAGGCGCGGGGCGGGATCCCTTAAGTGAAAACGGACGGCTAGGATTAGATTGGGCGAAACGGTATGACGTGGACGCACAGGATTAAGTCACGTTTTTAAGTTAAATCCGACGGCTGAGATCGCGTGGTACCGTTTTGACCAGATCCGAGGGCCTGGATTAGATCCCGAGGGGATCTAATCTTAGCCCTCCGTTCTGGATTGGACGGCCAGGGGCTCGTCCGGCACGGCACGGGCTAAGGGGTCGAGTACCCCCTTCGTCTCCGGCGACGGTGGGCTTGGGTGCGGCCACGGCGGCGACGGCGAGGGCCTAGGGGCCTAGCTCTTGGCGAAAATGGAAAGAGGAGAGGGTGGCGATCACGATGATACCTCCGGCGGCGATGGAGGGCGACGGACGGTGGCCGGCGGCGAGGGTAGACGGCGAGGAGGTCTCGGGTGGTCGTCGGCGACGTCGATCTGGTGGTCTTCACGACCGATGGAGGCGTGGCCGAGGATGGGTGAACGACGGCGGACCAGATGGGGGCGGTGGCTAGGGCAGGGGAGGCCGGGGGCGGCGGCGATCGCTCGCCGGAGGTGGAGCAGAGGGGAAACCCGAAAAACGGGAAATGGGCGCTCTGTTCTCGCTCGGCTCGGGCTGCTACGGTGTGGGTGAGGGCGGTGGTCGCTGGTGGTTTAAATAGGGGGGTCGCCAGCGTCTAGATGGCAAGCCAAGCCGGGGAACCCGAGGGTTATTTCCTAACTCTGGCGAGGTTCCCTTTTACCTCGGATTGGCTTCCATAAGCGCAAAAACGCGTCAAGTTTTGATGGAAGGAGGTCGGGGGTGGTCGGGGAAAGGAATCCGAGAGAGATCGGGCGAGATCGGGCGGCCGACGGCGTGGAAGCAGAAGGCAATCGCCGGAGAAGGGAAGGGGAGCGATCCCCTTCCATCGAAGACGAAGGATCTGACAGGTGGCCCCCACCTGTCAGCGAGCGAACGAGAAAGGAAAGGGCCGACAGGCGGGCCACGGCTGTCAGCGGGCGAAGAGGAGTGCGAGGAGGCTGACTGGTGGGGCCGAGGCGGGGCGCGGGCGGGAGGAGAGAGGGGAGCGGCGCCGACAGGCGGGCCCCTCCTGTCAGTGGGTGGGTGGTAATGGGCTGGGCCAAAAAGGCCTTTGGAGGGAGTTTCAGGGTTTCGGCCCAATAAGATTAAAAATTGTTTTCTGATTAAATTTAATTCCAGAAATTCAAATATTTGATTAAGGGTTAAATCACTGTTGATAAAAATTTGTAAAAATTCCTAAAATTATATTTGGTCCCTAGTTCATCTCATAAATTTTTCAAGTCCAGATTTGAAGTATTTCTCCCGGTTTGGTTTTATTTAGGTTCTTTTGTGATTTTTCCTTTAATAATAAATCCAGAAATGAGTTAAATAATATTTTCTTTTATGTTATTCCTTTTTAATTTCTGGGGTGTTACAGATGCCCCGTGCAACGGAAGTGACTCCGGCAATTTGCCTCAGTGGGGAGCAACCGGCCAACGGCAGGCCCCCGTCGCCAATCATCCCACACTGGATGAGATGATGGCGAACCAAAACCAACTGATCGCCACACTGCTTACCCAGATGGAACAACAACAAAACCAAATGCAAGAACAGCAGGCGCAATTGTTCCATCTCCAACAGCAGCGACCCAAGCCTCCCCTCAGACCAGTCATCCATGCACCAGCACTAGCTTCCCAACTCTCGGAGTTTCTGCGTGTTTGGCACCCAATATTCTCCAGCACCACCAACCCGATGGAGGCGGGAGACTGGTTAAGGACAATCAGCAAGAAGCTAGACCTTCTGCCCTATTCCGAGCAGGAGCGAGTGGCATTTTCCTCTCACCAGCTCCAAGGACCCGCTGCGGAGTGGTGGGATAATTTCCGCGAGACTCATCCCGAGAGCCATGAGATTTCATGGGCTGAGTTCACCGCCGCCTTTCGCACCGCTCATGCCCCGGATGGCGTGATAGCCCAAAAGCAGCAGGAGTTCTGGGACTTGCATCAAGGGGGCAGGACTGTCACCGAGTACTACACGAATTCAACCGGTTAGCCCGATATGCAGCGGAGGAAGTGCGCATGGACGTAGCCCGTCGGTCCAAGTTTCTTCGGGGACTGAAGGATGAACTCTCACTTCAGTTGGTCTCTGGGGTCTTTGCCAATTTTCAAAAATTGGTGAATAAAGCAATCATTCAGGAGACCGAACAAAACAAGGTGGACCTGAAGAAGAGGAGAATGATCACCTTCCGTCAGCAATAAGGAATGGCGCAAAAACCCCTCTCAGTGATCCCTCCGCAAGCCTCAACCCCTGTCGATCCATGGAATGTCCTTGGAGGGCCAAGTTCAGGCATCCCACCCCAAGCACTGCCAGCCGGAAGAACTCCAGTGCAAGCTACCGGAGCCAAGAGGGACAGGAACGGTAACCCTATAATATACTTCAATTGTCGCCAAGCAGGACACTTCTCCAATATGTGTCCAAACCCCAAGCAGTCACCACCCTCCGTTCCAAGCCCGGTGGGACGTACTCAAGTTCACCACATCTCCGCTCAAGAAGTCCAAGGTATGTCATAAGGCATTTTTAGTGTGACCTCTGCTTGTTTTTGAAGCACCATCTTCTCCCATTCCGGAGCACCGGTAGCACCCCCGTCCCATAGGTTTCCCGAAGTTCGCTTTGAATCTTGAGGATGAGATTCTTTGTAAGAGGGATAGGATTGTAACATACCAAATTTAAAAATAAAATAAAAATGAGGAAAATAAATTTTCTGAATTAAAAAAGGAATTATTTATTTAGAGAAAAGGTTAAAAGAAAACAATTAAAGCAAAACAAGGAGAAATACTTCAAATTTGAACCTGGTATTTTTATGATGGAATCTATGAGCCAAGACAAATTTTTAGGAATTTTTACAAAATTTTAGCAATAGTGCTTCAAGCCTTAAACAAATAATTGATTTACTGGAATTATTTTAAATGAAAAATGCATTTAAAATCTTAGTGGGCCGCAACCTCCAATGGAACTGACAGGTGGCCCTCACCTGGTAGTTCCATCTTCTCCGATGGAATGAGATGCCCCCTTCCATTTCCGGTGACCCCCTGTAACACCCCCAAATTTTCAAAGGAATAAAAAATACATTTTATTGGATTATTCATGAAAAAGAATTATTTTTGGAATTTCTTTAATATCATTTATGCCGAAATGAACTAAAACCTAGAGGAGATGTCCAAACCTGAGGCCAAGAAAATTTGTATATGATCCCAAGGCCAAGATATATTTTTGAGAATTTTATAAATTTTTATCACCCTTGGAAGCAACCCAAATAATTTAAACAAATTTCGGCAATTATTTTTATTCAGTAATAAATTTGAACAGTAATGGGCCCCTTCCCCCTCTTTTCCCCCAAACAGTCGGCCCAGCCCACACCCTCCCCGCTCCCATCACTAATAGGCAGACCCCGCTCGTCAGCGACTCCCTCTCCCTCCGCGCGCACCCGACACCCCGACCCCACCTGTCGGCGCCGACTCCCCCTCCGGCCGAGCCCGACCCCACCGGTCAGACCTGACCGTTGCCACACCCGCGTCCCCGTGCTCACTTACCGCCATGGCCAACCTGTCGAATCCATCGTCTCCGCGAGATACGCCCCCAAATCCCCCTCGCCGGCCGAATCCCTAACTCCCCTTGGATCCGCCTCGCCAGCCCCTACCCCATTAAATTACCGCCATTAAGCTGTCCCCGAGCCCCGCCGGCCATTTCCCCCATTACGCCGACACGTCATTGCCCCAGAACCATTGTTCACATGCATGAAAAGAGGCTCGCCGACGTTGAAGCGCGTTTACTCACGGCCTCCTCCAATTGTGCCCCCTCTGACCCCGCCAATGCTCCTATTTAAACCCCCGGCCACCCTCTCGTCCAGCCTGCACGCCCTTTTGCATTGAGAACAAGCAGAACACCCATGCTCCCATTTCTAGCGCCACACCGCCGCCCGTACTCCAGCCGTCATTCGCCGTCATCGGAGTCCTCCTCCGTCCTCGACGACCGCACCATTGTGACCACCGGCACCTCCCCGACCTCAGCCACCCCTCCTACGTCGACGAGACCCGCCGGAACCCCACCACCGACGAAGGACCCGAACGTCTTCGCCGCCCCCGCTCATCACCGGCCACGCTCCGACGACCTCTCAACTCGCCAACGGTACCATCGTGTTCCCCTTGTCGCCCTGGTTCTATTTTAGCACGTAGCTCCGATCGCCATCGCTCGCCGTGGCCGCTAGGCACTCGCCATCGCCGGAGAAGATGACTGGCATGGGTAAAGTACCCGTGCAATGTTGGATTCGACCGTGGTCGTGCGATCTTTATCTAACGGTGGCGATTAGATCGCTCGAGAGGTTTAGTCAGATCTGTCTGATCTCGGCGAAGCAGTATGCTTTAATCTTGTGCGTTCGTTAGTAATTAAAGCCCATGTTGAATCTGGCCCATCGGATCGTAGCGAAACGTTATGTTTTAATCTGGACCATTCATTACTGTTTAAAACCCGTAGTGGATCTGAGCCATCCACCGCGTACCGTGTCGGCCTTTTAATCTTGGCCATCGGTTTCACTTAAACTGCCTGCCTCGCCCGTGGCCGCTCGATTGCGATCCAACGGCCGATCTGTGATCCGGCGCACGCGCACAATGCACGGGTTTACGGTGGAGTCGGTTCACCGTGGACCGGTGCCTGGTTTTTGATTTAAATTAAATTCCAGAATTGGTTTTAAACTTCTAAAATTCATATCTTGCTCATTTTAACTCGAAATTTAACCATTTAAATTCAAAAAAAATATAATTTTATTCTCTACATGTTTATGCAATAAAAACAGTAGGTTTACTTTGAGTATTTTATTGTTATTTAATAAAGTATTTAAAGGCACTCTAGGGTAAATTCTTAATTCTTTTAGAAAAATACCTAACTCCATAAAATTGTCTTAAAAATTTAAATAATTATTTCAGAATAGTTAATGACTTCAATTCAAGTATTTTAACCCAATCAACCCCTTTATGTTTATTGTGTGATTTTGGAATGTTTAATTGAATGTAATGTTTATTATGCGTATCGAGAAGACTACGACGCCGTCGAGGAGCCGGAATACTTCCCGGAAGTTTCTCCCTCACCCTTCGCTGAACAAGGCAAGTCACCAAACCAATCTTTTGAGCATATTGAACCCAGTTTTGTTAAATTATCGCTAAAACACATAGGTTATACATGCATTAGTCAAATGAAAGCCCTACATTATATTTATTTAGATCCCCGACCTTGAAGTGCAAACCCAAGTCATGCTATCTAGCCTAAACTCCTTGTCACCATATTATCAGTACTATTAGCTAGTGTCCAATGTATTGGCACAATCGCTATAGGTTAAAGAAGAGTCATAGCAAATTGGATTCTACTATATGATCCTCGTTATTCTTATCTCTGGAATTCTGTTGGTGATAGAGTTATGGTTATGTGTGTATGCATGGTGGGTTCTTGGTGCAAGCTAGGGCATTGGTCGGTAGCACCCGGGGCACTATAAGGACCGGTTTGCGGGATCTGTTGCAAAACATTTCCGTACTAACCACAAGTCTAGTGGGTAAGTCTTAACTAAGGTATGGAATGTTCCAATCTGAGGAACCACTTGGAGATGGGTCAAGTAGCACTTGCGGGTGGCTTGTACCGACGTGGCGCAAAATGGGGTGCGACGTTAGCCGGGATGCGGCCTGGCGCGCCGGCGATACCTAGAGCGGGTGATTATCGCTTGGAGCATTTCATGCTGAGGTTTTGGCATGAGTTCCTATGGTATGGGTCATCTCGTTACACTTTGGTGTTTGGGATGAGTGTGTGCCTTGTGGGTACAGTGGTACACCTCTGATCAGAGTCTTAAATCTTTTCGAAAAGCCGAGCCCACGGTCAAGGGCGGGTTGCGTGACTGCTCGCAGTTAGTTTATCTTTATGAATGTTTCATGATGACTTGGCATGTAAGGACTGTGGAGTGAGGAGGGAAAACATACTCCTCGAGTTAGATGGTATTATGTTGTGCATGTTTAATATTCCGCATAATTAAATTTGACTACACTAAATGCTATAACTGAAAAATGTACTTTTCCGCACTTTTAGCCATTATTATTCCTCTATTATTATCTTGCATTATTATTGCATTCGCGGTGGCTTGTTGAGTACTTTTTGTACTCATACCCGTTGGACAAACACTTCACAGGCTGCCTACTACGAGGAATATGGTTTGGAGTAGCGACCCAATCAAGAAGAAGATCCTGAAGAAGACGTTCGTCATGCTATTTATTTTTGTTGTTTATTTTATTTTCACACTTATGTAATAATGTGGTCTGCGTACCACGAATGATTGCCCGTATGTACGTTGTCACATGATGAACCTTTTTTACTATTGTTTTTCTATGGAAATTCAATAATGTTCCGATTTGGTAAATCGGGGCGTCACACCCCCTTTCCTAATCGCCGCCGCCAGCCACCGGATTGACAAATTGGGCCCACGCGGGGGCTTAACATACTCCGGCGATCCACTTCCCTCGGATCCCCACGCGTTTTCACCATCGGAGGCAGCTACTCGCGCGCATGGTAGGTCGTCGGAGCGATTTTGGAACCCTCCTTGGGTTTCCCCCTTTTAGCCTGCCATATCCACCGCCGCCGACCCCTATAAGTACCCCGACGCTCACCGCAGCCCAGGCCTCGCATTGTAGACTTAGTCACGCCTTCCCGAACTTTCGCTCCAAGCTTTTTGAGTTTTCCCCTGTTTCGGCTCCAGCAGCTCCTCGCAGACGCCATAGGCTCCCGACATCCACGCCACCGCCACCTTCGAGATCGTCGTCGACCGCCCATCACTGGCCTCGCCTCCATTGGGCCGGATCGCCACCGGAATGCCCCGCCGCCATCGACCCCAAAGCATGGTGTCGCCTCTCCTCGCCGTCGGTCATCGTCAGCCGTCTGTCGCCATCTTCTCTGGTACGGTCATGTCCCCCTCCCTCTCCTCATTCCATTTCCGCTGAGATCTAGGGCTTAGCCCCCTCGCCGTCGTCGTCGCCACCGCGCCCGAGCCCCAACGTCGCCTGAGACGAAGGGTATTTTACCCTGGCATCATGTGCCATGCCGAATCATATCCTGGCCGCACGTTTGTAATCGGACGGCCCCAATTAAATCCCGAGGGGACTTAATCAAAGCTTTCAATTCGGTCAAAGCGGTACGGGGCCATCTAGGCCGTCTAGATCCACTTAAGGCCTCCCGCCTCGCGTTTGGCCGTTGGATCTGGATCGGACGGTCCTGATCAGCCTGGTCCACATGCATAGTGTGCCGGTCCATGGTGGGCCTGGCTCACCGAGGACCCGAACCCGTTTTCTGTTTAAATAAAATTCAGAAAATTGTTTAAACTTTAAAAATTCATAACTTGCTCAATTTAACTCCAAATTTGACTATTCAAATTTTGTAAATTTGTCTATTTATTCTCTACACATTTATGCAATAAAAATAGTATGCTTATTTTGCACATTTTATTCTTATTAAATAATAATTAAAAAATCCTTTTAGGATAAATGATTATTTCATGTAATAAAAACCCAGAACTCTCTGAAATTACATTAAAAATTTATATATTAATTTCAGAGGACATAATAAATTCATTTCACTATTTTAATACAATAAAAACAGTAGGGTTGTTTTGTACATTTTATTTTACATTTAAAAGGGAAAATAAAAACCCCTTATGGTAAATACTTATTCCAATTTATAAAATTTAGAAAGCCCTTAAAAACTAATATTAAGTATTTAGGTAATAATTTCAGAGAACTTCAAATTTTATTTCCTTTAATTAATACAAGAAGAACATGTATGCTTGTCTCGGTGATTTTTGGATTGTTTATTGAATTTCGTGTTTACTTTTCGTACCGGAAGACCACCGCCGTCGAGGATCCGGAGTTTTACCCCGAGGTTCTACCTTCACCGTTTGCGGAGAAAGGCAAGTCACAAACCCCAAGTTGATCATATTTGAGCCCAATTTTCATAACTATCGCTATTACTCATAGGAATTAAATATTGCATTAGTTTAATCACAAGCCCTAAATTATATTTATTAGATCTTGTGTGTAAACCCAAGCCATGCTTATTGAGCCTAAACTCCTTGTAAACTTTTAAATATTATACTAGCTAGTGTCTAGTGTATCGACACCACTGCTATAGGATAAAAGAACGAGTCATAAATAGTTGGATTCTACTATATGTTTTCCCCGTTATTCTCGTCTCTGGATTCTGTTGGAGTTGGCAATGTTATATGTATGGTGGGTTCCGAGTGCAAGATAGGGCATTAGTTGGTCGCACCTGAGGCACTATAAGGACCGGTCTGCGGGATCTGTTGCAAAACAAACTCGTACTAACCACAAGTCTAGTGGGTAAGTCCTAACTGGAGGTATGGATCGTACCAACTTGAAGCATCGTAGTGGAGGGGGCAAGGGGCAACATGCGGGTGACTTGTACCGATGAGGCTCAAGGGGGGTATGGTGTATTGTACGCAGTCGTGTGATGAACGTCTTGTATTTATTGATTTTCTATGGAATTTCAATAAAGTCCTAGTTTTATTAAACCCGGGCGTTACATCGCCGGTGCTCTTCCTTGGGCGAAGCGGTAGCATCCTTCCCTGATTTCTCTTTGTCCTCCACGGCTTTGGTCATTTTCTTCAAGAGATTCTACCTTGGGTTCTCCGATCGGACCATCTGCTTCCCCTTCAGATATTACTTAGAGTATGAACGCCCTCATCAGCTAGTTTTTCCTGATGTGTCCCGGGATGAAGAGTCCCTTTGTATATTCCTAGCCACAACCTTTCCTTGCTTGCTCTCTATCGACTTTACCAATGAACGTCCTCATCAGACTTCCTATGAGTTTTACCACCTATCGGTCTTCTCTCGGTACCTGGGCTTCGGTCAACTCCTGCCCCATCTCTTTTTCGTTGGTCAGATTCGACTCGTGGGAGAATCACGAGCGCCTTGGAGTGGGATCACCTTTCTCATATGACCGATGGGATTCGTACAGGAGATCTCATTTCTTGGACGACCTATCGGGCGACTTCCGTCGCCTTCCGCCGATGGTGGGGCAAGCTGAAGCAACATATTTTCAACCATTCCTCATTGATTTACCGGGAGCGGCTTCACCCAGATGACGCTGATGCAGGGCCTGAGGTAAACTCTTCGACTCCCCTTTCCATTTGTTTCTGCTGCCTTCTATTTCATCTTATTGACCTTGCCTCTTGCAGGACCACGATCACGATGCCTCCTGGTGAGCTCTAGTGGTCGGACGATACAATACGGGCCGGTATCGACCACCACAAACTTGGGTGCTGGTGCCCCTACTCCCATGGCGTGGGTGAACAGAAGGCGATCCTAAATCGCTGACCATGTTGAGGAACTTCGATCGGCTGTCGGTGGAAGAGGTTGATCTGAAGGTGAAGCTGAAGCGAGCCCGCTAGGCAGATTCTTCTTGAATTTACGTAATACATTTGCCTTGTAATCTAGAAGACTGAATATATTGCTAATTCCATATGATTTGATTTTCAATTCCTTGCTTTTGGTGTATGATGCTTCTGCATCAGCCGTCTGAAGGCGATACCACTAGTATCGACTTTTTGGTGCATAGATTCCTAGGTGTTTATCCAATCACTCGAGAAGTATTTCTTCTGATATTTCCCGTTCAATGCTTTCCCGAATAGATCTCCATCTAGCCCTTCAAGAAATAGGCATTGTCGGGCACCAATCGATGTATCTAAAATGGTCCTTCCCAATTGGGGGACCACTTACCAAACTGATTATCTTTTGACCCGATCGGTAGAATAAGTTTCCATATGAGTTCTCTTTGTTCAAACGATTTCAGCACCACCTTCTTATTGTAGAACCTAGCGACCCTTGCTCTACTTTCCTCAATCTTCTCGAGCCGATGTTATTTTCCCATGGCAATACGACCTCATGGTCGTAGACCAATTGATATGGTGGTACTTGAGTGGATCCGTGACGCACCATCCGATAAGCCCAAAGTGTTTCCGATAGATACTAATGCCAATGCCTCAGCTGTTCGCTAATTTTATGCCTTATCAGCTTGATCAAACTTTTATTGAATGCTTCTGCTTGCCCATTAGCCTACGCATAATATGGTGAGGAATTCAAGAGCTTGATCCCTATACTGGCTGTGAATTACTAAAATTCCTCTGACACGAAAATTGTCTCTGGATCCATGGTGATAGTCTGTGGGATTCCGAATCGATATATTATATGCTCTCCGATGAATTCGATAGCAATTTATAGATGTGGCTTTCTTGAGTGGAACGGCCTCTACCCACTTCGTGAAATAATCAGTGGCTTCTACTATGAACTTGTGACCTTTGCTTGACGCTAGGTAGATTTGTCTGATCATATCGATACACCATCCCTTGAAGGGTCAGGGTTTGATTATCGGGTTCATTGATCGGCTTAAACATGACATCTCATGATACTCCCATGCAAAACAATCTTGATATTCCCGCAGCAACGTGATTAGTTTACTCTTTATCTCATCGAGAAGTTGAGCACTTACGAAGGTTGGCATCGGCCTGTCACCGGGTCCGATGTCTACTTCTTAAAGTTCATTGGCCGCGGCGAAACCTTGACCGAGTTTACCCTCCGTTCCGTCGATGTCGTCTCCATAGGGTGAACTTGGGCTGTTTATTGTGGGTTGGTCCAACCCGCCATCTGTTGCTCCAATAGTGTTACTATTCCGAGTCTCATCTGATCAATGGGCGAAGTCTGGTGTCCCACTAGGCGTGCCAAAAAGCGTGTTGGTGCATTTTTTTGTCACAGTTTAACACACGCGTGGCCTGGAAGATCTGCTTAACTCCAGTATAGGCCCTACGTTCTTAAAAGAAGGGCTTAAGGCATGCCAATCAGTTTGACCTTGTAACTGATAAGGAAACAGAAAAAATCATATCATCAGTAGCATAGCCTATAAGCTATCGAGCCGATGACTGCAATAAGGATGTGATAATCATGGACTATTATGTCGATCGGGAAAGTGTGTCATTGGCCAATAAGATAGGCAATTTACGTATGGACCGATGAGCGCTTTCCGATAGCGAATAAGATATGGCATTGAATTGAAGATAACTTATCAGTTGTACTCCGACAAAAAAAATGTGCCAGATAACATGTCTATATCATAAAAATCATCACAATAACTAGATCGGACCTAAACAAGACAGTAGCTAGAAACGATGATCTTAATAATATATCAAAGTATTGGGCATGCTTTATTGAGATGAACGGTATACATCATTAAAAAGATACAATAGCAAGAGATATCAGACCTAACCGATGAAGCCTCAAACTACCACACCTAGATCACATCAATCTAAGAAATCAATATGATGCGGCCTTAGACCTAGCCAATACACCGCGATAAACTGACGATCATACTATTTCAGCTAATGTCTTCAAGAGATTAAATTGATGCAGCCGTGAAGACACTGACCTAGTCGGTACGATCGTCGGGGGTGGCAGGACTCACCTCTTCGCCGAAGATCGGAACGATGCAACCCAGCTCCGAGTGTCGAAACCCGTTGGGATTAACCTTGGGAAGCCAAGAGTGGCAATACGCTAAATAGTTGTTTGACAGAGATGTGTGTTTAACCTAGCTAATTGGTACATATTTATAGTCCGGAGATTTATCGTCTAAGTATCTTATCATAACCGATTCTAGATAATCTTCATCTTCTTCTCACTTTTATCTCCATCGGCTCTTCCTATCCGGTCACATGTGTCATGAGCGGGCTTCTCCGACCAACTTTGATCGGACCTCCTTTAACTTCCTTTGACCGTGCGGCATTCCTAGTATGCACTGGGCTTTATCAAATCTTGACGTCAACACATTTGTGCCTCAACGGGTTAATACTCATCAATTTTGAAAAAAGTAGTATGTTGTTTTTACTCATCTTTTTAATATATATATTAAAGCTTAAAAATAAATATTGGGATATATATTTTGGGACAGAGCGTGTACTTTATATTACAATGCACTTGCAGATATTTATATTGACTTGTCATGTGCATGACATTGCCGTGGTAGTTCCCTGAACATCGAGTGCTTTCTCCTATTGGCGCTCTTTTTTATCTAGCGAACTGAATAAGGGGGTGTTTGGTTCCACCTTGCTAAACTTTAGGGACTAAAGTTTAGTCTTTTTTAGTCCCTAAATTGCCAAACAAGGGGACTAAAGTGGGACTAAACTTAGTGACTAAAGTTTAGCCTTTAGTCCCAAAGAACTTGAAAGGGGACTAAAAGTACTACTTACCTCTCATCCCTCACTCTCTTTTAGTACTTTAGTCCTTAGAACCAAACACCAAGGGACTAAAGTTTAATCCTATAAAAAAGAGGAACTAAAGTTTAGTTTAGTCCCTAAAGGAACCAAACAGGCCCTAATATACCGATACAATCATCCAATTATAGTCTGTGACGCGACATCACCATCATTGGTCTGATAAACTAGGTCTTGGTTCTTCTGCAGAGAGAACTGCCCGAGAGATTAGTTTATTAACAGCCGTGTTAGCATTTGCTTAGTGGCGCGCGGGATTAATTAGCTAGCGCCCATGTTGAGACCTCGCCGGCAAGTTGGAGCTTGGGGGCGGCGCCCCTGTGATTTCCGGCCGGTCGCTTCCCGCGCCGCGGCAAAAGCTCGCGAGGAGAGCAAGCAAAAACACGCGAGACTAGAAGCTAGCCTCGCACTTCCTCCGTTCCATGATATAATAATATTGTTTAGATTTATTATACTATAAAATATTTTATTTTATTCCTGATTACTATATTATAGAACAAAGAAAATACTTTATACTACATTCTCCTTTTTACCTAGTTAGTTTGATAAAAATAAAAATATTTAGACTTAAAGTGTATACTCCCTCTAGTTTCATAACACAAGCCGTTTTAGAATTTGAAGTTGCCTAAAATAACTAACATTTTATTGTACACTTTAGATGTTTATATCCTGATAGTGTACTAATTCATCTTAATCTATTGCGATGTCTTTACTCCCACACTGTATTAATATGTAAAATATGGAAATATACACTAATTAATCACTATTTAGTATCTAAAATTATGTCTAAAACGACTTGCTTTTTGAAACTGTAGTAGTACGTAATAAGAAGATTTGCAAAAAAAACTTTAGCATTATCCTTGGGGTGGGTGTGTGTAAGCCTAAAAGTAGTTAGATGTAATAATGAGTAATAATAGATTAAAATGATATTTTACAAGTATTGTATTGTTATATTTTAGATAAATTTTGAATTTTAAAAGATGTTAAATTTTGAGATTGAAGACTATATCCAAGCGGTAACTTTACTTGCTATACGTCCTTAAAAAATCTATATTGGCTATGTGCCCTTGGTTCATTCATCTATTTTTTTTGATAATCCATTCATCTCATTTGAGCCAACTTTTAGCTGCTATCGAAATCGGTGAGATATTGTGATATGATCGACACGTACATTCCATTAAATTTTTTAGCTTAATTGGTTTGAAAAATCGTCTCTAATAAGACATCATTACTGACGCGCGTAAAACAATCCATCATTAAAGTATATTATTGACGTGTGTCTTTTATCCATTACTGAAGCTACGTTATAGAGACCGTTTTTGTAGTAGTGTCTCTCTCACACGCAATTCAACTTTTTGTTTTCTCTCAATTCAAAAAGGGTAAAATTTGTCAGCCTCCCTATTTGATTATGGTTTTTCAACTGGCGTCCAAATAGCATGCAAGTTGGCGATGGGTCCACTTGTCATAGAGTAAGAAAAGAAGAGATGAATTGTGGGTCCCACTGTCACCTAACTTGGACACCACAAAGGTCAAAACCTCAATCAAATTGGCAGAGGGACCATGCCTTATCCTGTTTCAAGAGTTTAGAGACAAGTACTTTACTCGGTTTTATTACTTGAGGTATATATGAAAATAACAGAGTTAAGAGTTTTTTTGCTAGACCAGAAATGGATTTTTCCACTTTTTCATAAATACATTTGGGAGCCATCTGAGTCACCTGTAGCTGCCCATCCAGGGCCAAAATGCCACATGATCCGTTAGACACTTTTGTTTACTGAGTGCCGCGAGGGGCACTCGACAAAAAAGTTTATTGAGCATCCGATAAAAAAATACTTGAGAAATATGTAATATATCATCCTGATCTAATGGTCACCATTAAAAGAGCATTGACATCTTAAGTCTTAAAAGGTAACGGGTCACATCGTTTTTTAAACGATGGCTAGGATTAATTCTATCGTTTACCTCTTCAAGAGGTAAGAATATAACATAAAAGAGTTTTTTTCCGGACGAGTTGCAATTTCCACATAGTTGGAAAACATGCAATTGTCTATTGTTCATCCTTCGAGCTAGCCAAAATTATCAGACATGACGAAGCTAGCTGCAATATATGTATATTTTTTGCAAGATATTACGCCCCGTTTGGTACCTATGGTCTAACATTTAATCTCTATCACATCAGATGTTCAGATGCTAATTAGAAAAACTAAACATGAACTAATTATAAAACTACTGGGCTAATTCGCGAGACGAAACTATTAAACCATTGTGCTACAATAAAAATATGATAATGATGGATTAATTATGCTTAATAGATTCGTCTCGTGAATTATCTTAGGGATTCTACAATTAATTTTATAATTAGCTCATATTCAGTATTTCTAATTAACATCCGAATATCCAATTTGACCAAAAAACTTTAGCCGCCGTCATCCAAAAAGCCCCTTAATCTATGTAATAGGGAAGCTAGCAAAACACGTGAAAGTGAACATCTACGGAGTACTAACCTAAGTAGGGCCTGAAACCAATGATATAGGAATTGTTAAGCAAAGGCCACAACTCATGACAGATTCTCTCTGTTTTTCTCGTTACCCTTGCACATGTAGTAGGAGTGTACGACCTAGCTACGGTTTTTTAATCCAACCGTACTCCTGTGCTAATAAAAAGGTTGAGCTCAAAGGATTACAAAACACTACATATACATACACTGGTGAGCCAAGTGCCAGCAGCTAGCTAGCCCAGCATGCATGCAGCTGTTCTAAATGTTCACGGGTGTCTGCGAAATGAATGGACGAGAAGATCGAAGTGTCTATTGAGCTTGTCATGCAGTGTGTCGACTACGCGATTGCCAACTTTTAGGGAGGCCACAGTATGTCAGTATGCAGTCGTGGTGCAGTGGCTATTGCTGTCTGAGAAAGCAATCCTTGCGTCGAAGCATGCGCATGCACACACGCACTCTCAGAGAGACGATGAATGGATGGATGGATGGATGGATGGATGGAACAACCTGAATATCTGATCGATGGGCGACACCGGATGGCTGTAACCGGCCGGCCTGCGTCCTCTCGGCATGCATGCACGCATGCACGCTGCCTCCATGGACAAACCTGAAGGAAGCTAAGCTATACCTTACACGCCTTTTCCCGCAGGGAACATAGCACTTTAAACAACAACAACAACAAAATTGCGATTGCGCTAGTGAATACTCCTTAACGTCCACAGAGATGTCTCATCTCGTCTTCATTGGCTCCTTGCTTGATCATTTAGAGTTAGAGAGGGAGGGAGGGAGAGAAAGCGTGGTCCCTGACAAGGAGGGGTGTCAGTTGGTTGGGTGGCGTAGCACAGAGCTCATTCAAGTCGGGCACAATTGGCGGACACACGAACCAATGCACTTCGACACCAGTGGTTTCCTGCCAAAACCAATTATCGCCCAACAACACACTGCTTCTGCCTCTGTGTGCGCATAGGGAGCATGCATGCATAGTACTATCTATCTGTCTGTCGTCTCTCCCTGCAATTTGAGGGTGGTAAAAAAAAACCGAACAGTTTTTTTAATACGGTATTTATTTGGTATTATAAATGCTAATATGCTTTTTAGAACTTAATTAAAACTAACGATATTTAACATTAACTAGTTATTATAATGCCACAGAATAGAAAATACGGGCCCACATGCCAGACTGAAGGCACGCGCAGCAAGGTGCATTTGTTGGCTCGGCTGGCTCTGTGACGGTCAATCGAACAGAGGCACTTTCCCCTAGGCGGAACTCTCAAGTCTGGAAACCAGAAACCCAGAGTCTTTCTCACACAGACAAAGTTGCAACTTGCAATCCCATTCCAGCCAAGCAAAGGAGATCACCGTAATCTTTAACATGTTATGATAAGAGTAACGATATGGAAAAAATTATATGGGGAGCGCCTTAAATCTGTCGATGTGGGGCCCTTCCTCGGATGCGTGCCACGTGAAGGTACTGTTGATCTAATGGTGGAGACGGAGTGAAGGCAAAGAGACTATAGAGCAGGCCGGAGTGGGTGGGGTGGCACCGCACGGGCGGCGGACGGCCAAAGGGGAGTCACGATTGCTACGGTGTGAGGCACGGGGCAGCAGAGCGGTGGGAGTCATGGGGCAGCGAAGGCTACGAGCCGATAGTGGCGTGGGCGGCGGGCTGGGCAGCGAAGGTGACTCGCCAGCGATGACCTAGGCGTCGAACCGAGACAGCTCTAGCCTCAAGATCTGCGCACGACCCGCACGGCTACGCACTACCCGGTAGGCGACTAGTGCCCCTCCGGGCACGCGTGGCCGCACACCACCCTATAGGCCACCGATGCACTGCCGCCCCTCTATTGCCTCGCTGATGCCTCTCTGGTCGGCAACCGGCTGTGCCGCCCACTCTGGCCTGCTCAACTGGTCTCTTCGCCTCCGCTTTTGTCTCCACCGTGGGATCATCAATACCTCCACATGGCAGGCATTCGGGGGAGAGCCTCACGTCAGGGGATTTAGGGTCCTCCCCCATAAATTTTTCCGAGCCTTCGTTATTAATGATTTTTATAATTTGTCACTTTGATAATCTTTTTTAGATAATGATGATAGGGTTCACATTATGTTATAAGGGGATTACCGCCCCTTAAACATTTGCTTCGGCTTTTGGTAGGTACAACGATTTTTAGAATCTAGAGTTGAAATACAACTACTTTTAAATCCGAAGTTAAAATAAACAATGTAGATTGTAGACATATATTGTAAAAATCAATAGCTGCAGAATCAAGAAATGAACTAGAATCCAAAAGTCAGGAAATATCATGTTCTTCGAAAATTTATCGACTAAATATTTAGACCACTTAGCTACTCAGAATCTCTAGCTAAAATAAGCATGCCTTAAGGGATGAGCGATTGTATGAAAAAATGGATTAATGACGATAATCACGACTATGGAACGAGTGAAATGAGATCCTCTGCATTCGCTGACTGTAGAGGGCAGTCATCCCTCCGCACCGTCAGATTTCGATCCGATGAGTACCAGAAGGGACTTCGTTGGTGGGGTCCGTACATGGTGGGACCCACCTCCACACCTTTCGGAGGCCTCTGCACCACTCGATCTGCGCCGAATGGTACGGATTGTGACTGCCCTCCGCAGTCGACGGCAGAGGCCGGAACGAGCACGCAACATTTGTTCAATATATTGTACGTACGTAGCATCTTATCCTAAAAAGAAAAATGGTATGGCAAAATTGTATATTTGCTGAAATACGTGGCAAGACAAACAGGCTAAACAGACCATATATACATACATATATATATATATATATATATATATGTATGCATCATCAGCAAGAGTTTATTAATTAAATTTATGCAGCCGCAAAACGACGAGTACATGCGATGATGTTCATCAGACAACCGTCGCTGTAAATTTGGGAGCTTAATTTGCCACTCCATCCTATCATATATGGTCGAAGCTTTGATTATTTCGGTCCTCATATAATCTCTTTTATCAGATGAAGAAGGCCTTCGTCGTCGTCGTCGTCGATTTTGGTAAAAGAAACACGTTTTTCTCAGCTTTAAGAAATAAGAAATTTGCTTGCTGTTGAGCAGATCGAAGAAGTATAAATACTACTCCTCTTTACGTCGATTTTCCCTGAAAACTTATTTATAAAATGTCTTAACTCTTACCTTTAATCGCCCCTTTTTGTTTTGATCAACATCATGGATAAAAGAGATAGAACAACATTTCTCAGGCACTCAGGCGCCCTGTATTCTCATAGTGAGACCGTATATTGATGAATAGTCAAAGAGGTTAATTGACTTCAATATGTAAACCTCAGTGAGCCATATGATATGTGGCAGAAAGCCTTGATTATGCCCAATGGTATATCTCCTAACTAAGTTTTTAAATATGCAAAATTTACAATTTTTATACACAAAACAATTAAAATGAGATTGCAAATATAAGAACAGAATTTGCCAGCAATCTCTATTGATACATCGAATTCATTATAGTCTCCGGGAAAAATATTGTGAAAATAAATATGGTGAAAGCTTTAATAAAAAATACGCTCCAAACTTTTTTACTTGCAAAACTTGTTGAATCAGTCATGTTGTTGGTTGACTAGTCCGACGACCACTGGTTGACCAGTTGGACTATCAGTTTTTTATTTATTAATACTATTTTTTGTATTATTTTAATACATAAATAATTAAATTTTTCTATAACATATATAATTAGATGTTAAAAAAATATTATTTTACACGTCAGATGATAATTATATCACAATATCATGTTTAGAGTGGTATTATTACAACTTAGAAACCCCTAAAATAATAATAGTATCTAAATTATTTAACAATTTTATTAAAGATATATAAGAGTATAAAATAAACTTAGTCTTAAGTCAATATACATGTTTATCATCTTACCCTCAAGTTCATAATAAATAAATATATAATAAAGATATTTTGTGGTTTAACATTAAACGCATCCGTTCTATAAAACCAACAACGGTTTGTCAGTTCAACGAAAACCAGTCGATTTACCTGTACTATGGGAATACTCATATTCGCCGAGTGCCTAAGCTTGTTTTCACTCGGCGAAGGTTTCGTTGAGTGTTACACTCGGTGAAACCCACTCGAAGAAGGGTCTCTCGACAGAATTTGGTTTAATGCACTCGGCAAACTTTTCGACACTCGGCAAACGTGGCATTTCCGGTAGTGCTAGTTTTAACCGGTTCAATTGTAGGTCCAATCTTCTGTTCAAACTTGGGACATCTAGCTAACGGTGCGTTTGGTAGGGCTAGCTTGATGTAGCTTCTTTGTCCTATAGAGCTGAAGTCAAGCTACACATTTTTCTTGAGAAGTGGATCTTCCCAATGAGAACAATCCAAAAAAATAAACCAGAGTGGTACCTTCAAGTGCTCCACTCCAGTTTCAATATGAATTTTAGGATCCAGAGCTCTACCAAATATATTTTAAGTGTTCACTTCCGTTTTTTTATAACCATGATTAATTTTGAGTGAGAATTTCTTACTGTGAGGTTACATTTCGAGATACTCGAGCTAAAGTACAGTTAAGCGTTAAGCAAACTCGATTAATGCGTACGGAGAATCATCGTATGATTACCTAATGACAGCACATTTAATAAGCTCAACGTTGCATTGCCAGCATTATCTCATGCAAACAACAAACATCTGCGTCCATCTTATCTGAGTCGGGATAGCCAAATGCCCAAATAATCTATCTGCACAGTACTTACGGTAGCAGTTCAGAAATACACCACGTATATATGTGTGTGTAGAAGTATGGTTGGTATAGTACACACATGGAGTACACATTTATTGGCGTCAATAATAGCAGGAGCTGGGTGCAGTGGTAGCATACGGTTATGCAGAGAGGCTTCTAATTCCACACCTGACACAAGCATCATGGTGTTTTTTAATCTTTTGTTTTCTCCTTTTCTCATCTCCGTCTGTCTCTGCAATCTGCATGCAAGCATGCATGCATACTGTTGGTGTGGGAGAAGCCTAACGATAGGGCTCAGTCCATGCATGCATGCACGCATGCATGCAAGCAGAGATCAGTAGTAAGAACTACAGGCATGCAGCGGCAAAAAGGAAAGGTGAAACTGACGGAGGCCAAAGGAGAAGGAAGGCCGGCCGGCTAGCTGATCGAAGAGGCTGCAGCCTTTTGTTATCGTAGAACTTGCAAAACAAGAGGGGCCCTTTTTGCTGCAGAGTAACAGAAGAAGGGGCTTTCAATTTCGATGTAGCATAAAAGACGTACGCCTGCATGCACTCCCAAGTGCATGCCGATCCCTGCTTCTTTTTCATGGACCGATCGACCTTTGCGTTCCCTCTCGATCCTCACCTATCTTATCCACGCACATCGATATGATCATTGTGTTCGAGAAAAATCATCACTGCTTAATCATAGGACTAAAGAAATGTATATGTTTTAATTATGCTCAAGAACTTCGTTTTGGGTGGACTGGCTATTGACATGTCGATCGATGTATTGGTGATTTTATGTGCAGCTTAACAAACAGGGTGAAATTAGGAGAGAATTTATATGTCATCCCCCCTTTTTTGCCTTTAATTTCAATCCCCCGACACGTAGCGTTTATAGACAATTCCGTTAGTAAAACAGAGAGCGAAACGTATACGTACGTACGCGCCCGCCCTCGTGCAGGCGTCCGTCGCTGCATGCCCGGCGCGAGAGCGAATCGGGCAGCTGGTCTCTGCAGGCGCCAGAAGCAAGCAAGCGCAACCGCCGCCGCCGCATGTCACCACTGCACGCAATGACGATCGAGCGCGGACGACTCCGCGACGGCGAGCTCGATCAGACGATCAGTCGTCGTCGCCGGCGGCGCGCGCGTGTGCGTGCCTAGCGGGAGCGCTGAGCAGGCACATGCATGTACAAATAATGTACAACGCAAGCGTGGCGTGCGTAACCGCGCGCGTACGTACGCGCGCGCGCGCACGACGACAAGATGGCGTACACTGCACGCGCGCGTGCAAGAAACACCGGGACGCAAACCGGCCGGGCGGGGCCGGCATGCATGCCTGCCTCCGTGCCTCGCATGGCGCGGGCCTGCCCTGCCGCGCGCGCCTGGGCATGCTCGCGGCCGGAGGACCACGTACGTACGTACACATGCATGCACCTTTATATACTGGCTCGAGACGGACGCACTGCGTGTATTATGCGTGGCCCTGACCCTGCTGAATTACAAATTTACAATCCAGCAGCTAGCTAGCTAGCTCGCCTACCTAGCTATGCATGTGAATAGTGTATATCAATTCTCCGATGAGTCCATCCACTAGGGCCAAGGTGCCAAGGTGGGCACGAGCTAGTAGATAGAGGTGTACATGATATACACGGGCCGGCCGTACCACTGTTGCTCCGGCCAAGACACTGCACGCAGACCTGGTCAGGCCTGGTTGTACAGTACTGGGGCAATGTTGCTAGCTAGCTTCCTCGCTCCCACGACATCGATCGGATATTCGGATCTCCTTGATGAAGGATTGGGACCTTAATTGTAAGCTCATACATACATAACAATAGGTGGTCCTCGATCTCAGCTCGGTTATCTGTGCTGATCTACTACTTGCTGTACCTTGCTCTCGCTTCCGCTTTCAGAGGATGTGTACTGTACTGATCAGCTAAAAAATGGGGCAAATTACATGCGTGCCCACAATGTCATGTATTAATTAATGCACGTAGTTACAGTCTATATATATCATGTGAGTACGTGAGATACTGGCTGAGATCCGTTCACGGATGCATACAAGAAATATATTCAGTAATTAATACTAATTAAGCTAGCTATACCAGTCCTATGGTCCTAGCACAACACCACATTGAAACTATAATTAAGGATGCCACTGTATGCATCTAACATTTACTGGAGCCAGCTTAGCATGCAACGGCGCTCTTCAATTTAAATGATAAACAATAATGCAAATATCCCTTCTTGCTAGTTGTGGCCTGGCCAACCATCGCAACTTGCATCTTTAATTGATGGAAAATTTTGCACTACTTGAGGAAGTAGACATTACAATTTTAGTGTTAATTTTTGTATCGGATAATAAGAGATACCAAAATTAATACTATAATTATGGTACCGTTTAGTATCTTCTTAAAGACCGTAAAATTATTCTTAGTTAATAGGTAAGGAAAATTTCCAGAAAAATGTTAGGTGCGTTTTGATCTGAGATTTTAAGGGTTACATATTTGTATTGTATTGTGAGGATGAGGCCAAATATGACTGAGCTGTCCAATTGTTCCACATGATCCATATATATGCACATGATGGGTTCAAGTGGGACACGTACTGATAGGGATTGCCTTCTGAGATCGACATGTGTGGCAAATTAAATATGACACTTATCTGATATGGGTTCGAATGAATTTGTTAGGCCGTTGTTTGGTTCAAGGAACTTATCGTGCACACATAAAGATCCTAGCTTGCCAAATTTACCTTAACTTATTGGTGGGCATTTTGAATTGTCTTCAAAAAATATGAGGCTTATTAACACTAGTTGCCAGGAAATGCTTGGAAAAGTACTTATGCTCTCACAGCAAATGATCGATCCGATCATAGGAGAACACGACCCTTTGTGTTCTATAATCAACTGACTACAGTTAAGTTCGTGTCAATTACTAAGAGACTGCTAACGCTGATGCCAAAGTCGAAGAAAATACGTACATATCGATCGACTAAATTAAAGTTTTGATCGCAAAAGCTATCATATTTTAGGAGGTAGCTGTATAGTGTTTCGCCAATAAATAGAGGCAGCGCGCTGTCAATCTAACCGTACCTGCAGGCCCCCAGATATATCTCACTCTCGTTAGCAGTAGAAGAACTACAGGACCACCACTCGCCGAGAGATCGGACAACCAAATCGATCTCCTCCATCCTTATTGTCTAGCTAACTATTGCTATATTAGATCATCCATTTCACCATCAAATTAATGGGAAACTGAAGGCTAGCAATGTAGAGAGTTTGATGTATAGGTCCCGTTTTATATGACTTTAGATCTAGAATTTTTTTTATAAGCTAGCCAAACCTAGCTCCAAAACTTCAATCTGAAGTTGTGAACAGGTTAATAGTATTTATTTGAGTAATTTAATTTTATTTTAAACTAGAAATAAAAGTTTAAACTATTTTATTAGGGGATCTTTATAGTGCCACATGTACTTTCTATGAAGGTAAGAGGTAAAATCAATGTAAACCCTTGGATTTAGCATAATTAAATTAATTAAAAAATCAAAAATTAACTATTATCTCTTCTCTCTCACTACAAGAAAACAGGGAACTTCCGTCGGCCAA
Source organism: Zizania palustris (assembly GCA_019279435.1). Lineage (NCBI taxonomy): Eukaryota > Viridiplantae > Streptophyta > Magnoliopsida > Poales > Poaceae > Zizania > Zizania palustris. The sequence goes on from JAAALK010000285.1 coordinate 93,345,131, forward strand.
AGCCGACGGAAGTTAGGCCAATACCGACGGAAAAAGCTAACTTCCGTCGGCAAAACACTAACTTCCGTCGGCATTTGACCGACGAAAGCGTTTAGACGGAAGTTAGCTAACTTCCGTCGGCCGCCGACGAAAGTTAGCTAACTTCCGTCGGCTAGGCATCGCCGACGGAAGTTATACGTTTGACGTGAAAAAAGCAGTAACTTCCGTCGGCTAAATATAACCGACGAAAGTTAACTACTGATAACTTCCGTCGGCTGATTTTAGCCGACGAAAATTAAGCCTTTTTTGTATTTTTGTTTTATCCAGACGTGCATCACAGCAGCAGACCAATTCAAATTCATTTAGAAACATACTCATCAGAATTTCACATTTCAGATTATACATTCCAGAATAGAATTTCACATTCAAATCCATCCAAATATATCCTCTATACAGAATTATCCTCTAAAGAATTAATTACAACATGAATCACATCTAGTATCCTCATTCAAATACAGTATACAACAATAGTTGTTAATTTGGGAAAGCAACACAAAGCAACACAGATTGAACTCTCAAGTAATTTGCAGAAGATGTTTGAAATTACTCTTTCTGACAATTGAAGATGATCTAACAAGAGCTACTGCATGAGGAATTGCCTAATAAAAGTAACATAAGTCTTTTAAATACACTTGCATGTATAGTTTTCAGTAAGTTACACATAAATTACTAACAAAATCAATGCAATGGATGGGTCAACACGGGATACTCAAAATCAACACAACTAAACCAGTTTTTATTGGCAACATATTGGTATCTACCACAAGAAACTGGGAAAAATAAAAGAGATGTGATTGACACCTCATACTAGATTATCAAACAAATATAAACTCATGAAATGAACAAACTTGCAATCACATCAACCGGTAAATTACTGTGTTAGAATAGTTGTACAACAGTACTCCAAATAACTCAAAGAACACTAGTAAAATTGAACAATAGAACAATTCACTTTTAATAAAACTAAAATTCTTGCGAGAATATATATGCATTCACAAGCTACTTACTGACTTGCTTAGGAGCATCACAAGCAAAAGGCTTTAGGGCATCCATAGTAACAATCACATAATATTTTACTAAAGTAATTGCACGGGCCACATCAAAAATATGAAACTCAAATCTAGATACTACAGCATTAAGCGTTTTACTGAAGCATTTCCCAATACATAGGCACAACACAGCCTCACCTTGAGCTCTGCCATGAGCTCCTCGTGCTCCAGCCCCATGGGAAATTGTTCAGGACTCGCCGCAACGGCTGGAGGAGCTTCCTGTGGAGGCACGGCCGATGGACTCGTCGATGCTGTCGAGGCTTGGCTTCCACGGAGCCGGCCGCGCGTAGCAGGAGCGGTGGCCTGGCCCGACGACGGCGTCGGCTGGTCGTGCTGCTCGGGCTTGGAGCTTTGGGTGGGGGCGTGGTGCCGGCCGGAGAAGAGCGCGTCGATGGGGTTGGGGCCAGCGGTGGAGGCAGCGCCTCCCTTCCTGGCGAGCGCGGTGAGGCGGTTCATGAGGCAGGCGAGGTCGATGGTGGAGGACTCGGACTTGCAGATGGACTGCGGGAGGAGGAAGTAGACGGTGTCGGGCTACAGCACGTCGTCCGGCCGGAACAGGCCCCGCCCCGGCTGCATCAGGTGCGCCGACGAGCACAGCACGTACCGCTGCTGGTCCGCCATCTTCCCCGTCGGGGCGAAGCGGCAGGGGGAGTCGGCAGGTGTCGGGGCGGGCGAAGACGGCTCGGTGCAGGCCGATTCCGGGGAGCGCGGATGTCGGGAGGCGCGGCGGTGGCGGTTGGGAGGCGGGGAAGCGGGGAGGGGAGAGGTGCGGAGGCGGCGGCGCAAACCCTAGGGCGCGGGGAGGGGAGGCGCGGAGGCGGCGGCCGGGAGGCACGGAGGCGGCGGCCGGGAGGTGGGAAGCGGGGAGGGGAGGCGCGGAGGCGGCGGCGCAAACCCTAAGGTGCGATCGGGAAAAATAGGGCGCGAGGAGGGGAGGCGCGGAGGCGGCGGCGCAAAACCTAGGGCGCGGGGAGGGGAGCGGGGTGCTGGGAAAAATAGGGCGCGCGTGGGCTGGAAAAACGCTGCTGAAAAATATCTTCCGTCGGCTTTAGCTGTTGCCGACGGAAGATATTTTAATTTCCGTCGGCTTTAATGTTGGCCGACAGAAGTTACTTTAACTTCCGTCGGCCACAGTCAAAAGCTGACGAAAGTTAATTTAAGTTCCGTCGGCCTACAGGAGCCGACGGAAGTGAATTAACTTTCGTCGGCTTTTCCGAAAGCCGACGGAAATTAAAATTGCCGACGAAAATTTCTGTTTTCTTGTAGTGTCTTCACGCCCAACTTCCCTGTGCCACGCAGCTGCCCGTCCAAACCCTGCCGCTGCCCTTCTGCCCCAGTTGCCACCGCCGCATCCACACCCACCGTCGTGACACCCCGTCCGCCCCCACTATCGTGATGTCCCGCTGCCATGCCACCCCGCCGTCACTCGTCTGCCCTTGCTACCGTGTGTCACGCCCCGATTTAATAAATCAGGACCTTTATTGAGATTCCATAGAAAATCAATAAAAACAAGACGTTCATCATGCGACCACGTACAATACGAGCAATCATTCACGGTTCGTAGACCGCATTAGTACAAAAGTGAATAAAGATGAAGAGAAACTAATAAAACAAAGGGGTCCTAGATGAACGCCTCCTTCCAGTCTCGCCTTGACTGGGTCGCTACTCCAGACCTTCATCCTCCTCGTAGTAGACGGGCTCTGGTGGTGTAAGTCAACGGGGGTGAGTACAAACGTACTCAGCAAGCCATCGGATGCAAATATAATGCAGAGTAATAACAAGGGAGATAGTGGCTAATTTTGTGGAAAAGCATAATTGTAAAGCATTAAATGTGATCAAATTATTAGTACTGAAATGTAAACATGTGTATGCATCATCATCTTCTAACTCGAGGGGTACAGTCAGCCCCACCTCGCTCAACAGTCCTTACATGCCATGAATAACACAACCATTCAAACAATTGTAAACTAACTGCGAGTAGTCACACAACCCGCCCTTGACCATGGGCTCGGCTTTTCGAAAAGATTGAATACTCTGATCAGAGGTGTACCACTGTACCCACAAGGCACGCACTCATCACCTACACCAAAGTGTAACGAGATGACCCATACCACGGGAACTCGTGCCAAAACCTTCCATATGGTCCTCCTCGACCCGACAACACCCTCTTATGGGTTTCATATGGTGTCCCGACGCGTCGAGCCTCACCATACCCCCCTTGAGCCACGTCGGTACAAGTCACCCGCAGGTTGCCCCTTGCCCCCTCCACTATGGTGCATTGAGTCAGATTGTTCCATACTTTCAGTTAGGACTTACCCATTAGACTTGTGGTTAGTACGGATGTGCTTTGCAACAGATCCCGCAGACCGGTCCTTATAGTGCCCCAGGTGCGACCAACCAATTCCCTAGCTTGCACCCGGAACCCACCATACTTATTACATAGCCAACTCCAACAGAGTCCAGAGACAAGAATAACGGGGAAATTTCATATAATAGAATCCATCTATCTACGACTCATTCTTTTTATCCTATAGCAGTTGTACCGGTACATTGGGCACTAGCTAATATTTTATAGTCGAGTGACAAGGAGTTAAGGCTCAATAAGCATGGCTTGAGTTTGCACACAAGAACGGGGATCTAATAAATATAAGTGTAAGGCTTGATATTCAACTAATGCAATATTAACCTATGAGTTATAGCGATAATTTATTAAAACATGGGCTCAATGATGATCAAAATGGGGGTTGTGACTTGCCTTGATCAGCAAAGGGTGAAGGTGGAACCTCGGGGAAAAACTCCGGCTCATCGACGTACTCGTAGTCTTCTCGATACGGAAAAAGTAAACAATACATTCAATAAAGCATCTCCAAGCATAAACATACAAGTTTTATGATTTAAACATGTTAATTGAGCTTTATTGTACTGAAGTTATATTAATAATATCAATGGTTAAAGTTTGGGGTTTTTCCTAATTTATTACATGAATTATTAATTTATCCCTAAGGGGTTTTTATTTATTTAATTCATAAGATTAGTTTGTGCTAAAGTAACATAATGTTTTTATGGCATTAATATGTAGAGAATAAAATGATGAATTTAACAAAGTTTGAATGGTGAAGTTTGGAGTTAAAATGAGCAAGTTATGAATTTTCAAAGTTTAAATCAATTTCTGGAATTTTATTTAAATAGAAAATGAGCTCTGGTCCATGGTGAGCCAGGCCCACGGTGGACCCACGACTGTGTGCGTGGACCCGAGCGATCTGGACCGTTGGATCTGGATCCAGCGGCCAGATGCGAGGCGGGAGGGTTAATGATTTGGACGGCCGAGATTAAAACGTGCGAAAGGGTATAACGTGGATGCACGAGATTGACCCGAGGGTTTAAGTTGTGATCAAAGGTTGTGATCGCCTGGTACCGGTTTGACCGGATCCGAGGGCCCGGATTAAATCCTGAAGGGATTTAATCTTAGCCCTCCGATCATGATCGGACGGCCAGGGGTCCATCCGGCACGGCACGGGCGTAAGGGGCACGTACCCCCCTTCGTCTCCGGCGACGGTGGCCTCGGGTGCGGCGGCGACGGCGACGGCGAGGGCCTAGAGGCCTAGCTTTATGCGAAAATGGAAAGAGGAGGCTACGGTGGTCACGACTGTACCTTCAACGGCGATGATGGACGACGGATGGCAGTCGGCGGCGAGGGTAGACGACGAGGGGTGTTCGGGTGCTCGACGGAGACGATGATCCGGCGGGTTCCACGACCAACCGAGGGGTGGCCGAGGACGGGTGGGCTTCGGCGGTCACAACTGTGGCGACAGCGTGGACGGTGGGGGTCGGAGTCAACGGCGAACGGCGGCCGGAGGTGGAGTAGGAGAGAACTCAGAAAAAGTGGCGCAGGGGCTCGGGAGTGCGTGGCTAGCTGCGACGGTGTGAGGTCTCGGCTGCGGTTGTCGGAGGGGATTAAATAGGAGGGGTCGCCGGCGTAGGATAGGAAAGGAACCTAGGGTTCCCCTTATCTCCGGTGAGGTTCCAATTCCCCTCGGATAAGCTTCCATTAACCCGTTTACGCGTGAACTAAAGATGAAAGGGGGTCGCGGTGGTCTGAGGAAGGGATCCCAGGGCGTATCTGGCCGGATCGGGGAGGCTGGCGGTGAAGCAGGGAAGGGGATCATTGGAGAGAAGGAAGGGGGATCCCCTTCCAACGAGGAAGACGAAGCTGACAGGTGGCCCCCATCTGTCAGCGGGCGAAGCAGAAAAGGAAGGGCCGACAGGCGGGCCCTGGTGACCAGAGAGCGAGGGACGGGCTCGGGTGGCTGACGGGTGGGCCAGGCGGGGGACGGGCGTGGGGAGGAGAGAGGGGATGCGAGCACCGACAGGTTGGTCCCACCTATCGGTGGCTGGCGGTCGGACTGGGCCGGGCTCGTGGCAGATTGAGGGTTTGGGCCCATTTAAGTTTATAAATGTTTTCTGATTTAAAATAAATCCAGTAATTCATTTATTTGATTACGGGTTGAATCACTATTGATAAAAATTTGTAAAAATTCCTGAAATTATGTTTTGGCCTCTAGTTTATCCCATAAATTTTCAAGTCCAATTTTTGAATATTTCTCCCTGTTTGGCTTTAATATGGCTCTTTTAGGATTTTCTTTAATAACAAATTCCAAAAATTCCTTTAATAATATATTTCTTTTCTTTTATTTCTTTTTAAATCTTGGGGTGTTACATACCGCCACCCTCCGCCGACCGTCGTTACGACACCCTGCTGCCGCGCCACACCGTTCCCCCCCTCCCCCCACCGCCCATCCGCTCATGCTATTGCCGCCTCATCCTTCCCCGATGTCGTGACGCCTTGCTAACACATTGCCCTGTCCGCCCCACCATCACGACGCCCCGCTGCCATGCTGCTGTGCCACTCGTCCGCCCTCACTACCGTCGCCCCATCCCATCCATCCATGTCGTCATTACACCCCACTGTCACGCTGCACTGTCACCTTGCTGCCGCGCTGTCTTGTCGTTGCTCATCCGTCCCCACCGCCACCCATCCACCCTTGCTGCCGCCAGTCTGCCCCCACCGTCGCGACACCGGTCGAACGGAGAGAGAAAAGGAAAGGGAGAGGAAGAGAGAAAGGGGAGAAGGAAAAAAGAAAAAAAGAGAGGTAATAGATTTTTTGTGTTTAAATTTGGTCCATTGGATCTCTAAAAATAGATGACTTATATTTATTAGAGGCACCATAAAATTTTCCTTTTATTATACCATATAACTTCTAAATTATGTTGGAATATTAGGCACTTTCATCGACTAATTTCCGAATAAGATAATTCATGGCATTCACTAGATTTAGCATGAACACAGTAACCATATTTTCGCAAAGCATGATTAAGAACCGTACAGAAAAGTAAACCACATACTGTACGGTTGCCGAAGACAAATCTGCAGTCGGTGCAGAAATACTCCTTGTGGTGTTGGATCGTAGCACCCAATGGCGACTGATGGTACATGTATATGGAAGATCCATCGTGATGACGAACTTAAGCAGTCGCGTGGAGCGCTTCCTAAAAATCTTATTCGTCCTCTCCCGATGTAGGATTGTAAGGACGACATATTTCAGAGACCCGCTCTCCCATTCTCGGTGCACGCCGACAAATGGAATAGAGTAGACTACGGCGGCAGCACATCAAGATAAGGGACAACTAGAACCCTAGCACGGTTCTGTTATGATTCTCATCGTTTTGATTCGGTCATATCTGCATGTATTTATATTGGAGCAACTAGATATCGTGTTACGATCACGATCTCAATCAAATCGGTTTCCATATAACCATATCCCGTAAACTTCACAACGATCCTAAAGGATCAGAACAAGAGAAGCAAAGACCGTGTCCTCACAAGGCAAGGAGTCAGATTCCGGAAATACGTGGTCAGGTTCGGCAAGCCGGCCCTTGACTCCTGAGTCCCAACTCAGATCAAGAACTCATAGTGTTGACCCCGACTCCCGAGTCTTGGTACGGATTTGGCACTCAGTAGTGCCGACTGTCGAGTCCGACTTCGGACCACTCGGTATTCCTTTTCTTGGCTCAGGCCTTTTAGATTTATTTAGGAATTTCTGAAATATTCATATAGGTCTATCCCAAAATTCTAGGAATACCCCACCAGATCTCAAATACCCATTAAGGATTTATCTGATTCCCACTACTGTTTAATATGCTAGCATTTCAGCAAGGACTATTAAGTTGAACTCCCGTCTAGAACTTCAAGCTACACTCATTCACAACTTGAACATTGGACTATGCCTTGAATTGCAAGTTTTCTGTGAACAAGTTTCACTAAAAGTATTAACTAGTACTTGGATGCTAGTAGCCTAACCCTCGGGTGGAGCATAAGTGTCGTACTTCGTGGTCTCATAATGAGCTTACTAGAGATCGCCCAAGTCTCGAGGACTGTGACGTTAGACAGTTAGGCTCATATAGGTGTATTATTTTAAGAATGCTCTCCAAAATAGCATCTTTGTTAATTAATGCCAACAAAATACACTAAATCCTAAAGCCAACCTTTCTTATAGTTTCTGGGAGTATTGCATCTTAGAGAGGGTTGAGTAATAATAACTACACTGCTCAGTTAACCAATAGATTGTTTTTCCTAGGTCCTAATTCATGGGATCTCTGATCACATAGGTTGGATTACCACTATGGCAACTCATATGGGTCTCACACCCATCTCCCTCGATGCATTTTCTATCACATTATGTGATAGCCCTTTTGTAAAGGGATCTGTCAAGTTTTTGTCTGTTTGAATATAAGTCACACTTATAACTCCGAAGTTTCTCAACTTTCCGACATACTTCAATTGTATTTTAACTTGTCTTGATGACTTCGTATTATCCTTAACACTGTTCACTTTGACTATCACAACTTGATTGTCATAGTTCATAAGGATAGTCGGCACTGGTTTTTTAACCATGGGCAAGTCCATCAATAGCTCACACAGCCATTCTGCCTCTACAGTTGCTATATCTAAAGCAATAAGTTCTGCTTCCATGGTTGACCACGTCAAAATGGTCTATTTGCAAGACTTCCATGATATTACACCACCTCCAAGAATAAAGACATACCCAATTGTGGCATAAAGATCATCAACACTATATATCCAGTTCGAATCACTATATTCCTCAAGCACAACGAGATGCCTATGACAGTGAATCTCATAACGCAGTACCTACCATGTAGCGCATAACCCTTTTAACTGCATGCCAGTGATCACCACCTGGGTTGGACATGAACCTACTGAATTTTCTCACAACAAATGGTATGTCGGGTCTCATTGCACTAGCTAGGTACATGAGTGAACTAATTATCTGAGAGTATCTCTGTTGATTTTTGACAATTTTTTTATTCTTTCGAAGTGTCACACTAGGATCATAAGGTGTTCAAGAAGGCTTATTATTTTTATAGTCGAAACGACTCAAGACCTTCTCAGTATAATGAGATTGTGAAAGTGTAATCCCATTCTCGTTCTTATTAAGTTTGATGTTAAGAATAACATCAGTTTTTCCTAGATCTTTCATATCAAAACTCTTTGATAGGAAAGACTTGACCTCATTGATCGCATCAATGTTTGTGCCAAAAATCAGTATGTCATCGACATACAAACTTAATATAACTTATTCACCCTCACCATGTCGATAATATACACATCTATTGGCCTCGTTTATGACAAAGCTCATAGAAGTTAGAGTTTTGTCAAATTTCTCATGCCATTGCTTAGGTGCTTGTTTCATGCCATACAAAGAAAGCTTGTAGACCTCCTCATCCAACTCTCCATTCAAGAAAGTTGTCTTTACATCCATTTGATGAATGATAAGATCATATGAGGCTGCGAGGGAAAGCAATGCTCTAATTGTGGTCAGTCTAGCGACACGTTAATTAGTATCAAAAAAGTCTTCGCCTTCCTTTTGTGTATAACCTTTACAAGACGAGCTTTGTACTTCTCAACAGTACCATCAGTCCTAAGCTTCTTCTTGAACACTCACTTACAACCCACAGTTTTGCAACCATACGGTCGATCAGTTAGTTCCACATACCATTGGATAGAACCAAGTCCATCTCATTATGGATAGCCTCTTTCCAATCATTTGCATCCAGATATGCATATGCCTCGATAATGATAGTAGGAGTGTCACCACAAGGTACATAGTGAAATTTCACCAAAGAATTTTGCAACCCTTTGTCTCTTACTCCTTCTAGAAGCTTCACTGTCATCCTCCTCATGGATTTCTTCAAATTGATTATGTTGTCCAGAAGATTCATATAGGTTTATCCCAAAATTCCAGTAGATTATCGTGAATATTGGAATTGGAACTATACCAAATATGTTGTAATAGTACCACTCTTGTCAAAAAAAGAATAATGATGTACTAGAATACAATGCAGTTAAACCTTATTATATTAAATCATTGAAAGTTTAAAGATATTAGGATTTGATATATGGAAAAGATACCAACATCTAGATTCATCATGAAACATACTTTTGTATAATTATATTTTAAATATATAAATAAAATCAGCATATATATATATGGAAAATTTTACGGTACCACTAGACCATTAAGTTTTTCTATCTAATGGCTGAGATTTATTCAAAGTAAGCTATTACCCCACGTGGGTGGTAACTGGGTGAGCTTCGACTCAGAGTGACAGGACAGTGGGGCACCGCGGCGACGGGAACGACGGACGTGCATTGGGCATGGGGTGTGGAATGCAGGACGACATTGAGCAAGAGGTGTGCTGGTCAGGGCATAGAATGCCATCAGGCATGGGGCAACGCAGGCCGAGGTGTAGGGCGGAAGGGGTCAGAGCGACTTAGGCGATGGATGGGTGGCGACGCACCGTGGCATCCTAGGCTTCATACGGGCGATGGGGCACCGCGGCGGCGGCGTCGGACAAGCGGTGGTGGTGGATAAAAATGAGCAGATGGTCGGGTGCCATGACAACCATGGCGGCAGATGGGCGACAGCGCACCACAGCAACGTGGGGTTCAAACGGGCAACATGGCACCGCGTCGGCGGCGACGATGGATGAGATGCAGTGGACAAGCGACGGAGAGTGGGCGACGGTGGCCAGGAGTACATCGTTGGCAACCTCTGTAAGCTATTTCTGGATATTAGATTTTATTTAATTAAATTAATTGCACTTAATCAAGGTCTATGATTTAATTGACCTCTTACCTTCTTAAGAGGTACATGTGGCACCGTAAGACACTACCACGAAAATGGTCTTTAGTGACGCAGCTTTAGTGACGGGTAAAAGATGCGCGTCGGTAATACATTTTGAGTGATAGGTTATTTCACACGCGTCAGTAACGATGCATTATTAGTGATGGGTCATAATGAGACCCATCACTAAAGTGGGGGTACCCTCATTAGTGACGGGTTATGGTATGACCCGTCACTAAAGATATCTCCTATAGTAACGGATTAAATTTCTACCTGTCACTAAAAAAGTTTATCACCCGTCACTGATGACTCCCACTAATAAATAGGCAGGGCACTGAAGTTGAATTGTCACGCTTTCATTTCACGCAATCCTAACCTTATACTCCCGGCGCCACCACTATCGCCTTCGTCGTGCCCTCGCAGCTTCGTCGCCCGTGCCCTCCATCAGCTTCGTCAGTTGCAACCTCAATATTCTCATAAGTTACTTCATTCTTAATATTAAATTTTAGTTTATAAAATCATTTATCCGAAATTTGTGAATTAGGGTATGGTGAGGATTCCAAACAATGTACAAGTTTTTTGTACATTGCATGTCTTGTTTATTCATGTGTTAACAAATTGAAGCACACCTGTTACTGTTGTAGTATTTATCAAAAATATTTTGTGAGGTTAATAACATTCGTGCTGGTGACACCCTCAAGAGATGTGTGGACCACTGAGGTTGAGGTTGTGAGCCGTGGGGGCGGCGGTACGTTATGCCTCCATAAAGGGTGGGCTGAATTTAGTCGAAGAGGTGGCCTAACACAAGGAGACTATTTGGTAATAACAATAGGACAAGCCCATTGACTGTCATGGCAAATTCTACACTAACTTTTGTGATGAGAATGCCCCAACGGTTATCAAAGTGGACAACGACGATAGTGGTATACATAGAGAAGCGACATTGCTACACATGCACATCTTTTGTTTATGTTCTTATCATGATTTCTTATAATGTCAGGGCAGGGTCCTAGCAATGTCGCAGACACGAAGGGGAAGGGGAAGGGGATAGATAGGGAGGTCGACATTGACCTAATGGACCAATTGAAGCACATTTATTATTTTGGCAATCCAACATATGAAACTCCAGCAAGGAAGACTTTCCTACAAGACATGTCGACAGGTTTATCCTCTGAGAGTCGGTTATATGTTTACACAATAAATAACATGATCATCAACAAGAAGTGGTTGGTAAGTTATTTGCAAATGTAGTTGGTCTATACAAATAGCCTTCTCTAATAGCTTTGTTTAATTTTTTATAGTACTTTTCAAGGCAATACTGTGAAAAATATCTCACACCTTACCTACACCACCAGACCACCGAGATTTAGGTGGCAGCAGCAGGATCTAACGCAATTCCAATTGCGGTGCACAAAGCGACAGATGGACGGTGCTATTTAACTAAGGGTGCGTTTGGTTTTGCTTTTCAAATCTGCTTCTGCTGTGAAAAAGCAGAAGCTGAACCAAACGGGTTTACCAAAACTGCTTCTGCTGTGAAAAAGCAGCTTTTTTCTAGTACAAATTTGGAAGCAGCCTGGACCCTGCTTTTCTGCTTTTGCTTTTCTGCTTTTCTGATTTTTAGTTCAGATTAAAAAGTATGAATTCAAGGTGTCTTAATTGATTTAACATTATTATGGTTTGTATTGATTTGCACAATTTCATGAGATAATATGTGGTTGTCGGTTACTTTATAAAATAAACTATGCACTTTTTTATTTATCTAATATATTTTTTAGTTATTCAGTTGCATCAATGTTGAGTGTTTCCTATTTATATATATGTATAAAATATTATAATGATGAAAATTACGTAAGTTATAAAAAACAGTCAGCTCACAGCAGTTTTTTCACAGCAGCTTCAACCAAACGACTTTTAGCTTTTTCACAGCAGGCAGCTCACAGCAGCTTTTTCACAGCTCACAGCAGAACCAAATGCACCCTAAAGGTTTTGGGCAATTTCTTAGCGACAACTCTTTAAAGTTGGCACCGTATACACCTTCCATGTTAACATTGTTACTAATGGCATTGAGGTTGTGATGCATGTACTGTAAACCTACGGTGTGAAGCAATATTAGGTTATAAATCTTTTGTGATAAATTATTTGTATTTTGTGATAAATTGTCTATGATATGAATTGTCTGGCTTTAATTCAGGCTGCAGCCTAAAAATTATCTGTGATGTGTTTTGGATATGTTGGCTGTCAAATCCTAGCTTTGATTCAGGTTGCAGCCTAAAAGCTATTATTTCTTTCAAAATGACCAAAGCATTAGTGACGGGTTATAATAATAAACCGTCACTAAAGGGTCGTTTAGTAATGTGTAACAATGTTACCCGTCACTAAAGGTTGATCTATACCCATGAGAAACCTACATCATCAGTGACAGGTTTTAGCTATACTCGTCACTAAAGGCTCCTATATCATCAGTGACGGATGGTAACTATGACCCATCACTGATGACTTCTCCCACCTATAAATAGGCTTAACCGAAGTGAATCGTCATTCTTTCATTTCCCCCAACCCTAACCATAACTCCTACCGCCGTCGTCACCTTTGTCGTGCTCTTCGTCGCTCCTGGCCACATGTATCGTCGACGCTCGTGGTCGCCCTACTCGTCGGCACCTTGGTTGCATCCTCCTCATCCTCCTAAGGTCGTCATCTTTCTCTTCTGCCCTATCCGAATGCACCGTCGGTCATTGCTAACTTTGTTTTCATTTTATTGTTATAGGGTAAACTGACCTACTGCTTTTAGCCAATTTTTCTGAGTTAATTGATGGTCTTAGCCAATTTCTTCGAGATAACGCACTCGAAGTTGGCATGACTATTCACGGTGGTGCTCCTTACCGGACGCTGCCACATGGTGCTCCGGCTACTACCTACTGGGCTTCTATTGAAGCTATCCATGGTGGTGGTGGTCAAAGCTTGGATAGTGATAGGATACTATCCGAGCACTGGATATCGCTATAGGTTAGCTATTAGCTATTCAGAAGCCATGAAACAATTTTTTTTGTAGCCATTTTCTTTGAGATAACGAGTATGTAGTTAATGTGTGTGATACTGATTTGATAATGAATCCTCTATGATGAATTGTCTGTGATGTGCTTTGGATGTTGCATATGTTGGCTTCCAAATCCTAGCCATGATTCAGGATGCAGCCTAATTTTATTTAGTTTTTTTGAAAATGACTATATATTAGTGACAGGTGATAATAATCACCCGTTAGTAATGAGCACATTAGTGATGGGTGTAAAGTCCTCCCTGTCACTAAAGGGGGCATGCCGGCCGCGGAGGGGAACTAGAGCGACCCTTTAGTGACGTGTATTTACTTGTCATTAATGATAGGGTTTTACTGACGTGATAAGGGTGACGGGAGACGACATGCCCGTCACTAATGTACGTTTTTGTGGTAGTGAGACCTCCATACACACACACACAAATATATATATATATATATATATATATATATATATTAATGTTTGTTACAGCTTTTGTCAATGTCCAAAACATGATCTATTTTAGAACGGAAATAGTAAAAACCTTATGCCGTACATCTTGCAGCATCATACAGTATAGAGTATGCTCTTTAATTTCTCATTTCTCATTTCTCCGACAGCGATATTAATTTCCAAGAGGTCAGAAGTGCATGCTGACATTGTAAGATTAATTGCAAAGTTTGTTGGCCGGCCAGATGACAATAATTAATATTAGTAGTGGTAATGTAGGTTGGTAGAAAGTTTAATGGGAACTTAACCATGCAGAGAAAAGCACTCATATATAGGACATATAGATATGTATACATATAATGTGCACGCAGTTCTGCACATATATCGTACAAACATAGGCAGTACAGAGTGAGATAAAGTTGCACACGGAGAGAACTCCTAACTGTACGTAGGCTGGATATGCTGCGGATCGAACTGGCGACATTTGATAACAAGCTTACAAAGTCGTCGTATGTACATTACCAATTCTGAGATCTCATCAGGAAGCTAGGCCAACAACCATGCGTCGTGTAAGTACGCGCGTACGTTAACTATCATAAGATCATTGATATATATAGTCCACGCATCCCACCCACCCGATCGTCGATAGATCCACCCCCGGCCCGGCGGGGTGATTGATTGGTACGGTGCAGCCTTCCGATCGAGATTATGAAACCAGCCAAGCACGTCCCAACAAGCTGTGTAAATGCACTGCTGATCAGACATTGCAATGCAATGCAGATCACTGCTCCGTGAGAGAGAAGCTGCAGCTAGTACGTACGTGCTAATAGTCTGCCGTTTGTGTGGCAACTGGCAACCCAGAGAATTGATGAAGCTAGCTCTGCATTGCATTGCTGAGCTGGGACTTGGGAGTCCCGGCCAAAGAAACAAAGCTGGGGACTTCTGGAGGTGCATGCATGCCGATGCAGACGTAGCACAGTGCAGTGCAGGGGAGGCCGAGTGGAAGAACCCAAATAATTCCTGCCGGTCTCGGGCTGCAGGGAGGAGCGGGGGCCAGGCGGCCAGCCAACTCGAACTCGGGCCCCGCGCGCGCCTGGAGCGCGGCGTGTAGCGAGAGGGCGATCCGGTGAACATGAGGGCGAGCTAGCGAAACCCGGCCCGGCCAGATCCTCCCGAGATCTAGACCCGGCAGTGCTTCCACTGCCGCTCAAACCGTTGAGCTCTTCTCGTCGCGTCGCTTTCAGCCGCACACCGCGCCTCTCGAGCCATGTGCTCGATGATGTGCTCCCTCCTCCTCCACTCATCGGCAAACTGCATGGGCGACGTCGCGCCCGCTTGTGATGTACTACATGTTCCGTGCATGGCTGCGTGGCCGATCTAGTTTTTGTTTGTGTTGCCGCTTCGCTGTATGCTACACGGCCGTACGTGAGGCGTAGCTGGTGATCCGGCCGCAAGCGCTAGTGTGTAGACTCCCGACGAGGCCGATATCTTCTACATGGGATTTTTTTTAAATAATATATATTTTTTAAAAAAATTCAAATCTATATTACCGTTCAAAAAATTGCAAAACTAGGGTGCGATCGAGGGACCAGGAGCCGACTTAGGGTCGAGTCGACTCCTGGTTAGCCGACTCATGCCACATCGGCAGGAGTCAGCCAACCAAGGGCCGACTCGCCGCCGTGCCCTGCCAAGTGCGCTAGACGCAAAAAACGACACTTTCTGGCTGCCGCGTGGCCCAAGTCAGCCAGAAAGTGCCATTTTTTTTGCGTCTAGCGCACGTGGCAAGGCACGACGGGGAGTCGGTCTGCCATGTGGTCCTAGTCGGCCAACCACCCACCAACTCCCACCCTATATAAAGGGGGCCGAGCAGCCCCCATCTCCCACCCCCACCTCTTGGCCTCACTTCACTTCAAGGTAAGTTCCTCTCCTCCCTCTCTTAATGTTTAAATTTTTTTAGTTTAGTTTCACTAGTAGAAAACTCCCCCTGTAGCTACGCCAGAATTAGGGTGTAGACATGCTTTCTTTCATCTCTATGTCAATATAGACACGTGTTCATAAAGCGTGTTAGAAGCGTCTTCGTACGTACCGCGTCAGACCTTGTAGAGATGAATTATTTATGCGTTGCTATGAAAGAAAGAGACAGTCTATAAACACGTTATTTGCATATCTATAAAGTTAGATACAATTTAGTAGACACATGTATAAAACTTCTGTAGTAGTGTAGTTACGTAGTATTGTGACATTTCATTCACGTTAATAAATGTAGATACAATTTATAGATACATATACAAATCATGTATAATAATATAGATGTGTTTTATAAGGACGCCTTATTGCGCAGTAATAAGTATAGAGATGAATTTGTAGAGCGCGGAACGTGACGTGACAGATGATGTGGCATGTGACGTGGCTAGGGATGAAAATGAATCGGATAGTTTCCGTCCGAATCCAAAAAAATCTTATCCGAATATCCGAAATCAACATGGTTATCTATAGAAAATAACCATAAAATAAATCATTACTTAATATGTATATCAAACTTCAAACATAATTTTATTTCTTGACATAATACTAATGCAAAACGCATTAGATTTGTGCTGCTAAGGTGTGCCCCTCGCCTTGGTTTTATAGGCAGCCCACCACTCACACTGCTTCAAACTAGTGAGGTGGGACTAAAGAGTGAGGCGCGATTACAAACAATTGTTTGATATGCTTTAAAATGTGTCAAGAGGATAATGACACTTCAAAGCGTGTTTATGTCCGTGTCATTTTCTATTGATGGTTGTTTGATACGATTTATGACTAATCTACATGCTATTCGCAGAATGACAACATGTTAAACTTTGTATCAATTCAATACGCTTTTCTAATCAAGTTAGAAAGCATCTATACCTAGCTATAAACAAATGTTTGATACACTTTACAACGTCTCTGTGTGATAATGACGCTTTAAATCGTGTCTAACGTCGTGTCATTTTGAGATGACTTCAATAGCGTGTCAAAAAATGTCTTCGTATGATTCATAACAGTATAAGCGTGTCTATTATCGTAACAATCTGACATGCTTTCAAAATCGTGTCAACAAGCATCTTTATATGTGGATGTAGAGATGCTTTTACATGGCGTTACTACTATGGCGTAGCTACAGGGGGGGTTTTCTAGTAGTGTTTAGTATTAGTTTAGTAGTAGATTAGGAGTAGTTTAGCATTGTTGACGAGTGGAACAGACATCCTGAGGCCGAGCATGAGTGGACACAGATGCGAACGACTGTCGAACAGATTGACATGTCTCTTTCCCACATGTCGATACAACCACCTCCAAGAACTTTACCATGTCCCGCACCTCCAGGTGCACCTCAGCCCCCTCGTGGACATCGGCCTCGTCCTCCACCTCAGCACCTCAACCCGTATCCTCCTACAGCTGCAACTCCGTCAATGCACACACCGTCTTCATGGTACCCGCCAAACATGCAATTTAATTATGGTGCGAACCAACCAATGTATGGTGCGGGGCTACTTTTTATGGTGCAGGTCCATCAGTATGGAGCACAGGTGGCAACTGGTGAGTATTGTAGAGTCTAGCATTTTTTCATTTTGATGTATGTTGTCATTAATAATTATTTATTTATACAGCGCCATATGAAAATCACTCCTGGCCACAAGTGAAAACTTATTTTGCTGCTGGCCCATCATCAGCACTGGGCCCATCAGCGTCGGGGCCATCAGTGGTGGGGCCATCAGCGCCGTATGCACAACACTCGTGGCCTGTGGACCATGCTTATCAGAGTCTGCCTGGATCGATCGACGCCGACACTGATTTCCAGCAAGACGCAGCAGGATTGGCTGGTTGGTCGGCTGACTTCGTTTAGACCTTCGACCCTTTGTAGCTTTTCGGAGCGCCACCGCCCACTTAGACTGAGGAGCAGCAACCCGCTAGGCCAGTTAGGGAGCGTCGTTCACCAGATAGACTTACATTTTTGGATCAGCCACCGAGACGTACTAGGGGTAGGCGTCGTGGTTAGATGTGTACCGTGGACATTTTGATTTGTACTCCATGTTATTCGTCATGTTGCACTTATAATTACTGTTCACTTATTATTATCATTTACAATTGCATTTATTATTCGTAATGTAGGCTTTTATGATCGATTTTATACCTGTTTTATACGTATTGACGTCATATATTTCAACTATAAAATTGTGATTATTTGTTACTCTGTGTACCTAGATGCATTTTTCCGCTATGTCAAGTAATTCTAGGGGGACCGAACATCCAATCGGAGTACCAGCATGGCTTCAACGTCCAAAGTGTCATTGTAGAGAACGTTGTCAGGTAATGACCGCGACGTCAGGAGAAGAAGCTGGTAGAAGATTCTTTATGTCCCAGCATCGATGATGACTTCATAGTAAGAACATAAACATTAATTTTAGTTCGCAGATACATAAATTAACTTAACAAGATTTGCTATTGTAGGATAATCCAAGGAAGTGTCCTTTCACCCAATGGATCGATGATTCAAGCCAAGGATATGGTACCGGGAATGTAAGATAGGTCGAGACTATTGAGGAGTACACTAGAAGGAAAGAAGAGCATCTACTCAAGGTTGAGCATGCTAGTTTACACTGGATGACAAATCCTCTAGAAATTCTAGACTAGGAGCAATGACCTACGTGCGCATGTGGTAGTCATTGTATTATACGGACATCGCTTGGAGACGACTAAAGGGGAAAGAGAGAATTTGTGTGCCCCAACCTACATGACCACGGTGTGGTAAGTGATGACAACAATAAAACATGTTGAATTTCTAACACAACAGAGATCTAACTAGTTACCGTGGCAGCAAAATGTTAGGAGATGCTCATTCTGACGGTGGATAGATGTCACACAACTTACATAAGAGGATGATTCCATCACAAAGGCGGAAAGTCACTCCGAGTATGAAACAAGAAGGATTGAAGCTGATGATCGAGCAAGGCGTGTGAAATGGAGTGAAGAGGATGGACAACAGAGGGAATACAATAGGCAAAAACAACTTAGGTACAGAGAGCAACGCAGATGTGCTAGGCGAGAGAGAGAACGGAGAAATCAGTAGGACGACAATTGTACTATCCAACCATGTTTAACTAATTGTATGGACCTACGCTATTTTCTTCCAACGTTCGGTACTAATAATTCATAATCAAACTCGTATGGTACTAATAATTCGGTACAATAAAACATAACATAAAGTACCACTAATTAAAACAATACAACACAAACAACACATAACACAACATAACACAATACAACACAAATTTAAAAATACAAACTACACAACGTGCCTACTGAGTGCACCGATAGTACTTTACCTTTTATGGCCTCTGGTCCTGCTGCATGTGCACGGTGAGCCCTCTCACGCTTCCTCTCTCCATCAGCCTCGCGGTCCTCTTTTGCCTTACGCTCCACCTCCTCCCTCCTCCTAAATTCTTCCTCACGCTCCTCCTCCCGCTTGCATCTCATCTCAAAGAGTTTTCTACCGAACTCATGGTGCCTCATAAGCAAGGCTCAGTCCTCCGAATCCACCTATTTGTCGATCCATTCGACAAAGTCACAAAGCGGAGGTGGCGATGGTGGAGGAGTTACCTACAAGCGCAAATTTCAATAGACATATTGTAAGTGATTGATTGGACTCAAATATGAAAAAGAACAAAAACAATTCATTAATACTGGTTTGTTTGCACGTGGTCCACACTTTGGCCTTGGCTTTGGCTTCTCTGGAGTCCACGAGTAATTCGCACACTTCCAGTACCTCATCTCGTAGGTGAGGTCATCCTGGCTTCTTCAAAATTTATGTGTCTCCACAAAAACACATGGGGGGTTCGACACCAACTAACGGACTGTGACGAGCATTGGGACCGTAAACACATGTGGTTGAATGACCGATTAGACCCTAAATTAGCTATTGGAGGCCGGAAAATGCCACGTAGGTAGGGAGTCGACCCTTGGTTGGTCGACTCCTGCTGATGTGGCACGAGTCAGTCGACTAGGAGCCGACTCGACTCTAAGTCGGCTCCTGGTCGGCCGACCGCACACTAGTTTTGCAATTTTTTAAAACAATAGTACATATTTGATTTTTTTAAAAAATATTATTTAAAAAAAATTCTCTACATGGCCAGATGATGCAGAGACAAGGGGAACTAGTTTTTTACGCTCGAGTGGATGGCTTTAGTTCGGTAGTTTGTTTCACCTTGTAGCAACTAGAGATTCTCTAGCGAGTTTAGCTAGTGTTTTTCAACTTCTGGATTCAAATTCATTTTCAGATTCTGTAGCTACTGATTTTCAGAATCTGAGTACAGAATCTGGACCGTTTGTTTCCACATTCTAGAAGTAGATGTAGCTGTAGAAGCTGAAACAAACATACCCTTAAATATTAATCAAATAATTAAAATAAAACAATATAACATTACACACAATAGTCATATATTATAACACAAAAAATTAATTCCTGAATATGATCCTGAAGGTCTGTTGAAGGAGTTTGAAGAGTCTAAGAGTGATCTTGAAGGTTAGAGTGAGGAGTTTGAAACTGTTTCAAGTATCTCGAAGAGCAACAAGAGAACACAAAGTAATCAAATAACTCCTAAGAGGAGTATCCACATGAGGAGACCTTGTGAAGATAAATGGATGGAATGTGCGACAAAATGAAAGGGAAAGGAGACAATAAATAAGAGAAAGATAGAAGGGAAAGGAAAAGGATATGGGAAAGGCAAGAAAATGGGAAAGAAGAGAAGGTGACTGGCAACAAAGTTGGTGCTGGGAGGAATGCTTTGGTGTCCCTGTATGGTATTTTGTTATGTAATATGATGCTCCTAGTATGTCTATTTTGGCAGTTCTCAGATGGTTGCGCTAGTTAGATTGAGCTGGCCTTCTTCCTATCAATAAGGAATGAACCTCGTGAATATGGTAAGTGAACTTTTGTTTTGTAAAGTCACCGTGCTTGTTCCGCATGTATAGGGTCATTTTAGCGTGGATCAAACATGGGTTTTTTGGCAGTTTATGAATTAGAACTTGAATGGAGAAAAGTAAGAAACTTCAACCTATAAATAACTCTAGTGTGAATGCTTATGTCATGAACCCAATGTGTGAATATAATGATATTCCATGGACCAGTGTGAATAACTTCCGTTATACTTAAGGTTGACCAAGGTTTGATCAGTAGACATCAACTTTCGAGTCTCCCTTCACTAGGCTCTGAGGACCCACTTTACCAGCTTTAGAGCAACCTCCGAACTATGTTCACTAGGTAGACTCGAAGGATCTGAAACCACTCCAAACTAAAAGTCAAAACTATGTTCTGAAATCAGGGGCTTCACACGAGGGTTTACTATTTTTTCCATATTAATTCTTGTGTATAGAGTCAACAATGACAATTGTAGCTAGAAGATAAATTGGATTTTTTTCCTATTGTATTTTGTCAATAAATATTTCTCTTCTCTACAGGAGTAAGGGACATAATCATATGTTGTAGTCTAAGATAATATTACATACTAGACTGTTGACGCCAAGATTTGGTAAATCCCAAGGTCCACCAAGGAAGGCGCATGGTCAACGGAAGGTCAAATAAGATCCGGTCAAAGAAAGTCAAAGGAGTCCGTCCGCACCAGCTGCAGGATCGGATAGGGGAGCCGATGGTGATAAGAGCAACAGATGGTTACAGATTAATCCGGAATCGGCTGGATAAGTTACTTGGACGGCAAGTCTACGGACTATAAATATGTATCCCTTGGGTTAGATTAGGT
This sequence comes from Zizania palustris, assembly GCA_019279435.1. Lineage (NCBI taxonomy): Eukaryota > Viridiplantae > Streptophyta > Magnoliopsida > Poales > Poaceae > Zizania > Zizania palustris. The sequence goes on from JAAALK010000285.1 coordinate 93,366,679, forward strand.
AACTCTCGTTCAATCGGCGCATCGTCACCCTTGAGCCCCAAGGTTATCCGGTGGGACTCGGGCGCTCGGAGCTGGGCTGTATCATTTTGATCTCCGGCGAAGAGGTGAGTCCTGCCACCCCCGACATCCGTACCAACTAGGTTAGTATCCTCACTACTACATCGATTCAGTTTGATCTCTTGAGTAGAACGTTGAAACAATACGGTTGATGGTTGTTTTCAGTGTATTTGGCTCGGTCTAAGGCTGCATCAGTTAGGTTTGATCTCTTAGATTGATGTGATCTGGGTCTGATAGTGTTGGCATGCTTTTTAGTCACACACTGAAACACGCGTGGCCTGGGAGATTTAATTGACTCTAGTGCAAGTCCTACGTCTTAGAAAAAGGGTTAAGGGTTTGCCAATTAGTTTGACCCTGCAACTGATAACAGATCAGAAAATATAGATGTTAGTAGCATAGACGATCTTCTAGCAAGCCGATGACTGTTGTGTAAAAGATAAAGCAGTGAACTAGTGCGCCAATCGGTCGAACGATCGATAGTCTGAGTTGGCCCAATCGAGCGAGCGCGCCATCGGCCGATGGAGGAATCATGATATGCATATAGGCCGATGGGCACCCTTCGATGGTGAACATGATACGGAGATGAATTAAAGATAACCTATCAGCTTGTACTTTGATAGAAATAAATAAAGCATGCCAGATAACAGATATATATCATGGAAATCATCACAACAACTAGATCGGACATAACCGAGACAGTAGCTAGTCACGATGATCTGAACAATATATCAATGAATCAGGCAAACTCTATTTATATGAATAGTATACGACACAAAAAAGATACAACGGCAAGAGATGTCATACTTAACCGATGTAGGACCAAAAGTAGCGACCAGAGGGGGGTGAATGGGCGCCTTAAAAATTCTTTCGAATATATGGCCTGTTCCCAACACCCAACACACCTCAAAAGACTACGCAGCAGAATAAGAACATATTGCCTAAGTCTAGAGGTGTCTAGCCTAGAAGCAATTGATGTTAAAACAGAGAGCTTATCAAAGCATTGCTACTGGACAGATAAACAAAATATACTAGACAAGGCAGGTCAAAAACTTCTCACTGGTTGATCTAAGTCTATATGACGTGAGATGAGAAGTTACCTTTCGAAATCTGTCTCCTGTTAGAAACTTGGCGAAGCCTGCTTTGCTGGTCGAAGCCTGCTTCGCTGATCAAAGTCTGCTTTGATGGGTCGAAGCCCGCTTCGAAGGACGAGGCCTTTCGAAATCTGTCTCCTGTTAGAAACTTGGCGAAGCCTGCTTTGCTGGTCGAAGCCTGCATCGCTGATAGAAGTCTGCTTTGCTGGGTCGAAGCCCGCTTCGGAGGACAAGGCATGTCAAAGTTGAGCGAAGGTTGAAGTTGACGTGCCGAAGGTTTGTTTGGTCTAGCCTAGCTCGTGTGTGACAGTGTGCGAAGTATGCTTCGTAGCGAAGTGCGTGTGTATCGAAGCTTGCTTCGAACAGTATACTTCGAAGCCAAGACTTCGAACAGAAAGGAAAAAGATTTGCGAAGCCAAACACACGACAGCAAGAAGAAGTCAAACCCTACACTCTACCTTCGAAGCTAGGTTGGTCAAGATATGTCAACTGAATCTAATACCTTCGCTTCGAGGAATAACTTCGAAGGACTAGCTCCGAACCTACACACTATAACCTTCGAACACGACAGCAAGAAGGAACACGTCGAACGAAGTATACCAGAGAGACGTACTTTAGAGCTAAGTTCGAAGCCTGTCAAAGTAAGCTTCGCAAGAATAACCGAAGTATCCAAACAACGAAGTGTACCCTCGCAAAGACGGTCGATGTAAGTAAAGTTGACAGAGCACAAAAACGTACTTCGAAGCCCTCGAAGATGTCAGCTCGAAGCCTACCTCACGGGGCTGAGGGGCTTCGAACAGAGAGGGAACCTTCGCAAGAAAACAGCCAGAAAAGTGTTTCAGCCCTGTCTACTTCGATCAAAAAGCTGCTCAGAAAAAGCAAAGCTAGTACTAGTGTACTGTTGCTATAGTGTAGTAGTACTACTTGCAACAACAAGAACTAGTACTACTTGAGTGAAGAACAACCGCAACAGAAGCACATTCTCCAGAATAAAAACAACAGCACACACCAAACCGAAGGTTCTGATTCAGTGAAATTAATGCACGCACCCCTACACGAACAGGAGAAGGAATCCCACGGGAACAAATAGAATCAAGGGGATGCAGTAGTGAATAAAACACCAAACAGAAGTTGGCGGCGCATGCATGAACAGGAGAGGAGAGAGAAAGTGCAAGAGACAAAATGACCCAAAGGAGTAAGTATTGATTTTAGCCAAAAGGGTAGTCCAACCCTAGGGATTGGGGCCCTATTTATAGGCTGCCCACTGGCCTAGAATATTCCACCAGCCCCTTAGGGTTTTTTACAAACGCTAAAATAAAGGAAATGACTCAACTGCCCTTAGGTATTTTTATAGACACAACTGACTGACTGTGGGCTTAGAGATATAGATGACTTATCCGGAAGCTAAGCTTTCGTAGCGACTACGACTTCTCTTCTGGACAGTCCGATACAGAATCAACGGTTGTCAGTTTTGCGTCGAAACTGACAAAGCCTCCACCGGCTTTGCACCAGGTACCCGGATTGGGCTGGCCTGATTCCGCAGCTCTCTCAGCCCAGCAATCACTCACCGCCCGTGTACCTGAGTCAACCCTGGTCAACAGCCCAGTGGATCTTCTGCTGCTCCTGGCCCATGTACCCGGATTGGGCTAGCCCGACTTCGCAGCCTCCTCTGCCCGACAGTCGCCTGCTGCTCGTGTACCTGAGTCACACGCGGCCCATTAAACAGCAGATCTCCTCTCTTCTTCTGTCCTCTTTGACTATCGTTGACAATGACTCATCACATCTGGAGCCATGAGGCCCACGCTATTCAGCATGGCTCCTCAATCTCCCCCTTGACGAGTGCATTGTCAACACTTTACTTCTTCAGCTCTTCAGCACCTGCGAACAAATGTGGAAACACGAAAACAAAGCACAAGAAAACAAAGAAGAAGAAAATAAAGTAAAAATTTAACCCTAATGACCGAAAGCCAAACAAAAGCAAGAAGTGGTCATTATGGTTAACCAAAGATAAAAGCTCAGAATGAGTGCGATCTCAGAAACGGCAACAAGGATATCAAAAGAGTAAGCGAGACAAAACTCCCCCTTAAACTCATATCCCAAGATTTTCTCCCCCTTGTTGACAAGTGAACTCATCAAGCACTCAAAAGAGACACAGACTCCCCCTGAAATGCAACTCCCACTCAAGATATGCAGTGAATTCAACTGGAGTGCATGTGGAGTATAGAAAGCATGCTTCTCAAATATGATTGACTGCAATTACAACATCTAACAAGTATAGTAAAAGACATACTGTATAAGACACATGGCATGATCAGTGCAACAGATGATATCTAAGGAAAGTCATTAGCACGAGTTTTTCAATTTTTGCAAAACAAAAGCATCACCACATTTTCCGGTTGATAAGCAAGGTAAAACATGAGATGTAGAAGCTAACAGATATCTACCAAGATAAGCATTGTCCAAAACAAAATGCTTCAGCAAACTTGTTTATCATTTCAATTTTCAAGCTTTTTCTTTTTCCTTTTTTATTTTTGCCAGGGGTTATTTGTATGTCAAATCTTATGCTGACCGACCAAGTCAAGCCTAGGCCAGAACTGGACCATCAGAAGCTTAAGACATTGGTCTTGGCATTCATTTCACTGTCCTAGTTCATACCAAAGTGCTATGGTACGCAGTCCAGAACAATGCAATGCGACAAAAACAAACCCACCTGGATATTTTCAATTTCAAGCATAAAAAGGCATGGAATTTTCATTTTTCTGATTTTTCATCATTTTATAGCACATTTTCCATGTTCAAAAGCATAAAGATGTCCAAGTTGCGTATTTGCATCGAAGTAAGGAGCGAGCTACAAGGTATGTATCAGTTAGCAAAAACATTCAGCCTACACATGCTAGTTACCAGAAGCAATGGTGATCATTTTTCAAGTTTTAAAGCATAAAAGCCATGCATATGACAGATATCAGACATATCTAGTGAACTAAACTAAAGCATGATCATTGACAAGTAATCAAAAGCATGTACCAACTAGAATAAGTAAAGCAGTTTAATCATATAACAGAAGCAGCTCTAAAGTGTGATATATGAATATGCGAGATATGAACACACACAAAAAGACTCAAGAAAAGAGTAAATAAGAAGGAAAACTGACGCAAAATATCCTAGAAAGGATACACAACACCCAAATCCCCTCGTAAACGTTCAAAGGTAGACTGATCTAGGGGTTTGGTGAAAATGTCAGCCAACTGATGATGGGTATCAACATGAACAAGGTCAATGACACCTTTCTCATATTGATCCCGCAGAAAATGAAAGCGCACATCAATGTGTTTGGTTTTTGAATGAAGACATGGGTTTTTCCCTACACTAATTGCACTGGTGCTGTCGCAAAACAAAGGAATTCTTGTAGGAAAGAACAACCCAAAATCTCACAGAGTGGAAATCATCCAAACCAACTGTGAGCAGCAACTGGCAGCATCTACATACTCAGCCTCTGTGGTAGAGAGTGCAACTCCAGATTGCTTTCGAGAAGACCAAGAGACAAGAGAAGAGCCAAGAAACTGGCAAGTACCGGAAGTCGACTTGCGATCCAACCAGCACCCACCAAAGTCGGCATCCGAAAATCCAGATAAATCGAGAGATGATGAAGATGAATAGTAAAGACCAAGATTGGGCGCATAAGTAAGATACCTAAATATGCGCTTGACAGCCTGCCGATGAGACGCACGAGGTGAAGATTGGAAGCGCGCGCACAGTCCCACGGCGAACTGAATGTCCGGTCTGGTCGCCGTCAAGTATAGTAGCGAACCGATCATCCCTCTAAACTCCCTTTCGTTGACCTTGACGCCACTCTCATCCTTGTCCAGACCCCCAGAAGTGCCCATCGGGGTCATCTGCGGCTTCAATTCACCACCAAAGTCAAATTTCTTAAGCATATCGCGAGTGTACTTACCTTGGTGGATGAAGGTGCCGTCCTTGGTCTGCTTGATCTGCAGCCCTAGGAAGTACTTGAGCTCACCCATGAGGCTCATCTCAAACTCACTGTGCATCTGCTCAGAAAACTTGGACACAAGATTATTAGTAGTACCGCCAAAGATAATATCGTCCACGTAAATCTGAGCGACTAAGAAATCTGAAGCAACTCTGAGCAAGAAAAGAGTTTTATCCACAGAACCCATCACAAAGCCCTTCCCCAACAAAAACTGCTTCAACCGGTCATACCAAGCCCTGGGGGCTTGCTTCAACCCGTATAAAGCTTTTTGCAATTTAAAAACATGTCGAGGAAACTTGGGGTTCTCAAAACCAGGGGGTTGCCTAACATAAACCTCCTCTTCTATGTACCCGTTCAGAAAAGCACTCTTGACGTCCATTTGAAAAAGCTTAAAACCCTTCGAAACGGAAAAAGCTAGAAGAATATGAATGGACTCAAGACGGGCAACAGGAGCGAAGGTTTCTTCAAAGTCAATACCTTCCTTCTGGCAATAACCCTAGGCAACTAGTCGAGCTTTGTTGCGCACCACAACCCCATCTTCACCTTGTTTGTTTTTGAACACCCACTTGGTGCCTATGGGGTTGCATCCTGGTGGCGGCTCAACTAGTGTCCAAACCCGATTTCGGACAAAGTTCTCAAGCTCTTCTTGCATAGCATTAATCCAATTAGAGTCAGAAAGAGCATGAGAAACATCTCTGGGCTCAAAAGATGCAACAAAAGCAGATTCAGCAAAAACTGCAAGAGAGGTAGATGAACGCAAAGTTCTCTCAGTCAAATCACCAATGATGAGCTCTGAGGGGTGATCACACTGAACTGCTCGGGTTCCCTGGTGATCTGAAGTCACCTCACCGGAGTCAGCAGTTGGCACCTCTGGACTCGACTGAGGGGGCTCGATCGAAGTGGAAGAAGTGATCAGAGGTCCGCCCTCATCCTCAGTCGAAGTCTCAGAAGGTGTGGGCTCTGCCGGGGGTGCAGAAGGCCCACCCTCATCAGCAGCTGGAGTATCCTTATCTTCCTCGAAGATGGACTCTCCGAGCTCATCATCACCAGAAAGCTCAAAAGAAGGAGTTAAAGAAGGAAAGGACTCATCAAAAGAAACCTCGCAAGTCTCGACAAGCTGCTGGGATTCGAGGTTCCAAACACGGAAACCTCGAGAATGCAATGCATAGCCAAGAAAAACTCCGTCCCAGCAGCGAGACTCAAACTTGTCCAAATGCCCTCCCTTCTTGAGCACAAAGCACTTGCAGCCAAACGCTCGCCAGTGACTTACCTTGGGCTGTCTGCCAAACTGCAACTCGTATGAGGTCTTACCTAGGTAAGCTCTAAAAAAATGCGGTTGGCAAGATAGCAAGCCGTGTTCATGGCTTCAGCCCAAAAGCGCCTAGGAGTCCCGTGCTCATCGAGCATCATCCTGGCCATCTCGACTAGCGTGCGGTTCTTTCGTTCCACAACGCCGTTCTGTGGGGGAGTGTAAGGAGAAGAAAACTGATGGTCAAGACCTTGATCACCACAGAAGCTGACGAACTGAGAGTTCTTGAACTCAGAGCCGTTGTCAGAGCAAATTGCTCACATCCGACCATTGTTCTCATTCTTCAGCTTCAAAATCAGGTCATGAACAAACTGAAAAGTTTCATCCTTAGACTCCAAAAAGAAAACCCACAAGAATCGAGAAAAGTCATCAACAATCACAAGTGCGTACCACTTCCCACCTTCTGAGCGTACCCGAGCTAGACCTACAGTGTCCAAGTGTAATAGCTCGCCCGGATACGAAGTCATCACTTGAGTCACAGGTGAGTGAGAAGCGGCAACCATTTTCCCATGACGACAGGGATGGCAAACTAGATCTTTCTCCATTTTAAGCTTGGGCAATCCTCGGATGAGGTCCATAGAGCTTAACCTGACTAGCAGATCAAAACTCAAATGACCTAACCTCCTATGCCACTTCCAGAGCTCAGAAGAAGATCTAGCTATCAAATATCGAGAAGGGCCAAAGGAACTAGAGAAGTCAATTCGAAAAACTTTACCGAAAGGTAAAATCTGGTAAACTAAAGACCCTCTAGAATCAACCATAGAAGAATTGCCCTTCTTAAAACGCACTTCCAAACCATCCTCAAGAAGTCGCGAAACAGAAATCAAATTAAAGTTCAAGTTTCTAACTAAAGCAACATTCTTTAAAGAGAAATGATCTGAAATGCGAATAGAGCCTATGCCACTTACTTTCCCTTGACCACTGTTCCCGAATGTGATGTATTCTTTGGAGCTCGGGGGAGTGAGACTGGAGAACCATCTGCGATGTCCCGTCATGTGGAGAGAGCATCCTGAGTCCATGATCCAAACGTCCTCCAGTCCCCGATCCTGCACAATCAGTGGTCGTAAGTGGGAGCAAATGGTCTGGCACCAGATTTAGCAAAAGAGCTAAACCAATGTCGAGCCATCTGCTCAAAAGACGGAAAGCGAAAAACCATCAAAAAAATTTGGACCAAAACGCGGCAAAAAGCGCGGTCCATGGTTTTCCCTAGAACCTTGGCCACGAGGTCCAGGACCGTAGCCAAAACGACCTGGAGCTCTGCCGGAACAGACACCACCAACTGGAGCATGGGCTAGAAAGCCGTCTCCTCTACCACCACCTAAATGATGCAGCCTGGCCTCCAGCCTCTCCCCGCGTCGAGGAACACGCAGTCTACCACCCTGCTGGTAGAACTGCTCCTAACCACCACGAGCTCTCTCTGCTCTCTCAACCCGCTTCCTCCTGAAGCAAAACTCCGCAAGATGCCCGTCTCTCTGGCAATACTCATAATGATAGGTGGGCTTCTTGGGATGTGGTTGAGGTTTAGGATTCTTGGGCTTGGTAGTGTTTGGTGTGGTCTTCTTGGGTTGAGAAGGTCCAGGAAGAGAATCCAGAGAAGAGTGGAGGTGTTTGGGCTTTGGAACCCAGATAGGCTTCTTGGGTGGAGCTTTGGGTGGTTCATGAATTACTCCATCCTTGGGCTGACAAGCCTGAGACGACTCAGTGGAGTGAGTCTTAGGGTATCTCTGCTCAAGAGTCATTTTACTCCACTCCACTGCTCGGCTAATGGCACTCTCAAAGTCTGCCTTGGTGTAGGTGTAACCTACCCCAAACCCATCCTGCCTCTTGAACTGCTGGATCATCATGCCGAGCTGTGGCTCTCTGGCACTGATCCAACTCAGGATAGAACGGAGGTAAAAGTTCTCATTCTGAGAATCAGCTAGCTCCTCTCTCAAGGAAGCTAGCACCTCCACCTGAGACAAGCAGGTCTCACACTCGTTATTTATCTGGACAGACTTCTCGGCTTTTAGCTTAATCAACTCAAGTCTAAGAGACAGACAGTTCTCACAGACAGTGGGTGGAACTGACAGTGTCTCAAGCTCTAGCCTAGTCCGCGCAAGCTCAGCTCTCAACCTCTCCAAATCACCCAAATGCTCATCGCCCTTGGATTTCAGCTTAGCTAAGGCAGCTAGATGAGATGGGCAATCAACACAGGGTGCGACGACAGTGGCTTGAGCATCTTTCAGCTCTAGCTGAGCGCTTTCAAGCTCAGTGGCCAAAGCGTCCCTCTCATCAACCCTTTCTGTGTACTTGTACTTCAGAGTCGACAAGTCACACAAAAGCACCTCACACTTCGGGCACTCACTGCTATCACCCAAGCAAGGGGAAGAAGACAGACTCTCAATTCTGCCATTGGCTATGGCAAGCTCACTCTCTAACTCATCTATCCTCTTCTTGGCCCCCCTAAGCAGTTTTTCCCGGTATTTTAACTCCTGACGATTGCTTTCAAGTAAATCAACGATTTCACTTTCATAGGATGATACCTTTTCGTTGTCGTCATCGGAGTCATCGGAGGAGCTCTTTTCTTCCTTATCCCCAAGAGTCATTGAGCAGAAGCTCTTGCGGGATCTTCGGCGCTGGTGTGAGTGGCTCTTCGGTCTGTCCCCGAAAGCCATGAAGCAAAGGCCCGCCGGATCGTCCTTGTCCTTCCCCTTCTTGATGACGATCTCCTCATCGCTTGAGCTCGATGAAGAGGAAGAAGACGTGGACTGCTTGGAGTAGCTCTTCTCCATCTCGGCGAAGAAGGCCTTGTCGCGCTTCTTGTTCTCTCGCCGGTAGTCCTTCAGGGCCTTCTTGAAGAATCTGGTCTTCGGCTTTCCCTTGTTGAAGGAAGAGCTGTCGTGCTTGCCGGAGTCATGGAAGCCACCACCGATGCCCTTCTTGTGACCATTGCGCTTGGGGCAGTCGGCGATGAAGTGTCCTGGATCACCACACTCAAAGCACCCGGATTTTGTGCCGTGTCTTTTGAACATTCTCTTGTCATAGACACGACGCACCCGGTTGTTAAAGAGACACAAATCATCATCTCCCAAAGACTCAAGCTGGTCCTCAGTGATAGACATCAAGGAGAACCCAGCACAGCTCACAGCAAAGGGATCAACAGAAGGTGTAGCAAGGGCCAGGGATTTTGATCCAGAACCAGTGAGATTTGATCTCAGTTGGATATCTACCTCAGTGGCCTTTAGCTTACTAAACAACTCAAAAATGGTCAAGGTATCGTAAGAAGTGCTCTCAACGATAGAGGATACCTTGATCTCCCAGATCTTTGGGTCCAAGGTATGGAGAACCTTGAGCGCCTGCTCGTGATCTGAGACTAACTGAGCACCCTCAGCCTTGTTATCCCGAAGCTTGTTAATGATCGATTGAAAACGACCAAACAAGGCTTCAACAGATTCACCCGGCTTCTGTGTGAAGTTCTCGTACTCACGCCGGTAGGTCTGATAGAGCCGAGCCTTGACCTGGGCTGTTCCCTCATGGTGTGCCTTGAGGGTAGCCCAGATCTCTCTCGTAGTGGAGAGATGGCTCACACGCTCAAACTCAGTGGGACCTAAACCAGAAAAGAGAATGTTCACGGCTTTACTATTGCTCAGATGTCGGGCAATGATACTAGGAGTACCATGCTCAGCAATTGGCAGAATGACAAACGTGTGGTGAACACAAATGTCCCAAATGTCCGTGCCCTGGCTCATGAGATAGGCTCGCATGCGAGTCTTCCAATAGTTATAGCCATAGGCTTCCAAGGACGGGACCTTGCCAGGAGAAGTCATGAACACTACTGGGGTTTAGAACCGGTTAAGGTATGGAAAAACCCTAATCAAGCTCTGATACCACTTGTAGGACCGAAAGTAGCGACCAGAGGGGGGGTGAATGGGCGCCTTAAAAATTCTTTCGAATATATGGCCTGTTCCCAACACCCAACGCACCTCAAAACACTGAGAATAACCGGTGACCGTGCTGTTTCACTATTCTCCTCAAGTGATCGGACTGAACCGATGTATCAGTGAGGATACTATCCTAGTTGACATGGAAGTCGGGGTGGCGGGACTCACCTCTTCGCTGGAGATAAACTGATGCATCCTAGCTCCGAGAGCCCGAGTCTCGCCGGATAACCTTGGGGCACAAGGGTGGTGATGCACCGATTGTAGATTGAACGAGAGTTAAACTAATCTAACCTAAGGGATACATATTTATAGTTCGTAGACTTGCCATCCAAGTAACATATCTAGCCGATTTTGGATGAATCTATAACCGTTGTTGCGCTTATCTCCATCGTTTCCCCTTCCGATCATGCAGCTGTTGCGGATGGACTTATTTGACTTTCTTTGACTAGATCTTCCTTGACCTTCTGCTGATCGTGTGCTTTTCTTGGTGGGCCTTGGGCTTTGCCAATTCTTGGCGTCAACACATGCCCCCTAGTTTTGGGGTGTTAAGAGGCATCTAATGCTTCGAAACTATCAGTTATAATTACCTTATGCCACCAAGTATTTTCACATGGCATCACACATTCATTACCGTCAGTTGGAAAACTGTTTGCCTTCGCTTCTTGTTGTTGGTCTGATGGGGTAGCCGAAGAATCACCCTGGTCAATAAATATTCGTCTTCCATATTCTTTCTTCCCTGCCTTCTGCTCACTAGTACTCTGGCTTTCAACCCATTTTCATTGGCTTCCACTACTTCCTGATCATCACCATCTTGCCGCTTCTTTCTTCATCACATCACGTCGAGAAGACAATAGAATGGCTAACTTGAATAGGTTCCCACTGGTATGTCTTTGCTTTTCATACATTTGGCCATCCTTTCTTTTCTCTGTGATTTTCATCCCTTTTCTGAGCCATTTTCTCACATGTAGGCTCTTCAGAACCAAGTCTTCATACCGATCATCACTCACCTGTATAGTTCTTCCTGGGCCCCAAAGGTGACTCTGATCCGATCGACTTCGTAAATGCCGAGACTTGCCGAATCCCCTTCAAGTGTTCCCACATGCGTCCCTCCGACTGGGACCTTGGCTTCACGCCCTTTCCTTCCTCCATCCCTGGCTGGCGTGATTGGTACCTTAGGGTATCGGCCACTTACCGCACCTTCTGGGATGAGATCGATATCGGTCGATGTATCGGTCTCTCCCTCGTCGCGCCATGCCAGAATGAACCGATGTTGGTCGTATAATGTTACATCTAGTCTGACTCCCTTAATGCTTTCCTTTTTGGCCATGGACCGATGAGCCTCTCCTTGCTCGACGTCTACTTTTTGACTTGCCTTGACATTAGTTCACCAGTCCTTCCCTTCTCCCTTCGTTTCTAGCCGTCACACAACCTAAGTGTTGACTCGGCCGATAACTAGAGCCCATACATCAAGCAACACAACAAGAAAGTCGGTCCGGTCAGCACTTGTGAACACAACACCTTCCTCACCCTCTGGCTGGAGGAATTAGTTTTCTGTGTGTCGGCCCCGGCCCTGAATCTGTAATTCCAATACTTGGACGAATGAATTGCCGCCCACGAGCAGATTCCCTTGTATTTCTATCTTCTCGGGGTCACTTGTCGTCTCCTCCACCTCATTCCAGTCGACTTATCGGCTAGCAACTTCATCGACCGACTTCGGGTTCCATGGTGTCTTATCCAACTCTAGCTGAATATCTATACTGTTGAAGCCATTAGAGAGACCCCTTTTTCCCAGTCGCGCTTCCCCAATAACTTTTTGGAGTCGGCGCCCCTACCTTTCGTTGGTGTCACTCCTCGGGCGAAGTGGCCTCATTTCATCCTTCCACTCCCATCACCCCCGTGGCTTTGGTCGCGTCCTTCAATCTCTTCTACCTCAGATTCTTCAGTCGAATCACTTGGTTTCCATTTGGAGTACGCGCTCTCCGACCGACTGGTTTTTCCCTATGTATCTCGATATGCAGAGTCCATCCATATCTTCTCCGCTGGCTCCTTTACTTGCTTTCTCCCGGTCAATTTTACTGATGACCGTTCCCGGTGGTGCTCTTATGAGTTCTATCACCCATCGGTGTTCTCGAGGTAGTTGGGCTTCGACCAGCTTCCTCCTCGCCTCTTCTTCGTCGGACGGATCCAGGCCCATGGAAGGGTCATGAGTGCGCTAGAGTGGGATCACCTCTCCCATATGGCCGATGAGCTACCCTCCGGAAGGGTCGCTACCTGGAGGACCTATCGGGCGACATCTTCCTCCTTCCACAAGTGGTGGGGTGAGGTGAAGCTCCATGTCTTCAACCGATCATGCAACTGTTGTGGACGGACTTCTTTGACTTTCTTTGACCAGATCTTCCTTGACCTTTTATTTCCCACGTGCTTTCCTTGGTGGGCCTTAGGCTTTACCAATTCTTGGCATCAACGGATAGTCCGAGGCTTCATCAGTTAAGTCCGACATCTCTCGCTATTGTATCGTTTTCACGCCGTATATTGTTCATCTAAATAAAGTTTGCCTAATTCGTTGATATATTTTTTAGATCATCGTGACTAGCTAATGTCTTGGTTAGGTCCAATCTAGTTATTGTGGTGATCTCCATGGTATAGATCTATTATCTGGCATGCTTTGTTTATTTCTATCAGAGTACAAACCAATAGGTTATCTTTAATTCATCTCCGTATCATATTCACCGTCGAAGGGTGCACATCGACCTATATGCATATTCTGTCTTTTCTATCGGCTGATGGTGCGTTCGCTCAATTGGGCCAACTTGGGCTATTGGCCGTATTGCCAATCGACATGCTGATTCATAATTTTATCATTTCTGCCATAGTCATCGGTGTTGGGGGGAAATACTTCATCCCTAGGATCTTTAAGATTACGAGACAAAGACAAATCATAAGCTCCAAATCCAAGACTTGTCTCCAAACTAGAAGGGTTAAAGCCGGAGGGTCCATCTAGGCTCCAGTCCGAAGATACCTGAGGAGCCATGCTGAATAGCGTGGGCCTCATGGCTCCAGAAGTGATGAGTCATTGTCAACGATAGTCAAATAGGACAGAAGAAGAAGAGATCTGCTGTTTCATGGGCCGCGTGTGACTCAGGTACACGGGCAGCGAGCGACTGTCGGGCAGAGGAGGCTGCGAAGTCAGGCTGGCCCAATCCGGGTGCATGGGCCAGAAGCAGTAGAAGACCCACTGGGCTGTTGACCAGGACTGACTCAGGTACACGGGCGGTGAGCGATTGCCGGGCTGAGAGAGCTGCGGAGTCGGGCCAGCCCAATCCGGGTACCTGGTGCAAAGCTGGTGGAGGCTTTGTCAGTTTCGGCGTAAAACTGACAACCGTTGATTCTGTATCCGACTGTCCAGAAGAATAGCTTCAGGATATGTCATCTGTTACTCTAGGCCCACAGTCAGTCAGTTGTGTCTGTAAAAATACCTAAGGGCAGTAGAGTCTTTTTCTGTATTTTTGAGTCTGTAAAAACCCTAAGGGGCTGGTAGAATATTCCTAGTGTTGGGCTGCCTATAAATAGCACCCCAATCCCTAGGGTTTGGACTACCCTTTTGTGCTGAAATCAAATCCACCCTTTGGGTCATTTTGTCTCCCGTTTTCTCTCTCCTGTGTGCGCCGCCAGGCTGAGTTCCTCTCTGTGTGTGCATTATTTTTGCTCTAAACTCTTGGATGCTTTGAAGTCTTGGTCCCTGGTGAATTTATTGGTTGCACTTTGTTCGGTTTGGGGAGTTATTGCTTCATCTACAAGCTGCTGAATTTATTTCGTGAAGAGAAGCTTCTGTTGTTCTTCACAAACCGAGTACTAGTTCTTGCTGTTGCAAGTAGTACTACTTTCCTGTAGCTACAGTAGTTCGTGCAGCTTTTCACCTTCTACTGCACAGCTTTTTGATCGAAGCTGACAGGGTGTAGTACCTTTTCTGGCTGTCTCTTGCGAAGTCTTTCTCTGTTCGAAGCCCCTCAGCTCCGTGAGACAGGCTTCGACTTAGCATCTTCGAAGGCTTTGCTCAAATCTTCGATTTTCTGTGTGGGGTCTGTTTTGATAAGCTTCGAAGTATTTTTGTGAACAGACAGCATCGCATACTTCGAACAAGCTTCTCCGAATCTATCTGTTCGAAGTGCACACGTTGTTAGGCTTCGAAGTTTTGGGTTCGAAGTTTGTCTTTTCTGACAGACTTCGCTTGGTTTTCTTTGTGGCGTGTCAGCCTTCGATTCTCCTTCCGAAGCTTTCCCTGTTTGAAGATAGAGTGCTAGCCTCGGACTTGATTTTCTATCGCGTGACAGACCTCGCTTCTTTGTTCGAAGGTTGTCTGTTTGTGCATTGTGTTCGAAGCCTTTTGTTCGAAGGTTGTGCTTCGAAGCTCTCGGTTCAAAGTGTGTTCGAAGTTTTTGTCTTCGAAGTCCTCACTTCGAAGCAGGCTCCGACTTTGTCACTTTGTTCCGAAGCTCTTGGTTCGAAGCTGTGTTCGAAGTCCTGTCTTCGAAGTACTCACTTCGAACCAGGCTCCGGCACTGTTTTTACTTCGCTCCGAAGTACACTTCGCTTCTTACCACTGCAAACTAGGCTAGACAGTCTTCACCTTCGGCATTTCGGACAGACTCCGTCACCAACCTCCGAAGCAGACCTCGGCGTGCGAAGGGGGCTTCGCCAAGTTCCGAACAGGAGACAACTTTGGACAGTAACTTCTCTTTTTACTTTATACATACTTAGATCATTTCATTGAGAAGTTTAGGCCTGTTATAATTTGTTCATCTGCCTAGATTGCACTACTTTAGCTTTACACTGTTTATCATCAGATGCTTCTAGGTTAGAAACCTTTAGACTTAGGCCTTCGGTTCATTTTCTGCTGCATAGTATTTTTGAGGTGCGTTGGGTATTGGGAACAGGCCATTGATTCGAAAGAATTTTTTAAAGGCGCCCATTCACCCCCCTCTGGTCGCTACTTTCGGTCCTACAAGTGGTATCAGAGCGAGGTTAGGGTTTTTCCATACCTTAACCGGTTCTAAACCCAAGTAGTGACTATGACGTCTCCTGGCAAGGTCCCGTCCTTGGAAGCCTATGGCTATAATTATTGGAAGACTCGCATGCGAGCCTATCTCATGAGCCAGGGTTCGGACATATGGGACATTTGCGTTCACAGCACGTTTGTCATATTGCCAGTTGCTGAGCATGATTCTCCTGGTATCATCGCCCAGCATGTGAACAATAGCAAAGCGGTGAACATCTTGTTTTCTGGTTTGGGTCCCACTGAGTTTGAGCGTGTGAGCCATCTCTCCACTGCGAGAGAGATCTGGGCTACCCTCCAGGCACACCATGAGGGGACAGCTCAGGTCAAGGCTCGGCTCTATCAGACCTACCGGCGTGAATATGAGAATTTCACACAGAAGCCGGGTGAATCTGTTGAGGCTTTGTTTGGTCGCTTTCAGTCGATCATTAACAAGCTTCGGGACAACAAGGCTGAGGGTGCTCAGTTAGTCTCAGATCACGAGCAGGCGCTCAAGGTTCTTCATACCTTGGACCCAAAGATCTGGGAGATCAAGGTATCATCTATCGTTGAGAGTACTTCATACGATACCTTGACCATTTCTGAGTTATTTAGCAAGCTAAAGGCCACTGAGGTAGATATCCAGTTGAGATCAAATCTCACTGGCTCTGGATCAAAATCCCTGGCCCTTGCTACACCTTCTGTTGATCCCTCTGCTGTGAGTTGTGCTGGGTTCTCTTTGATGTCTATCACTGAGGACCAGCTTGAGTTGTTGGGAGATGATGATTTGTGTCTCTTTAACAACCGGGTGCGTCGTGTCTATGATAAAAGAATGTTCAAAAGACACGGCACAAAATCCGGATGCTTTGAATGTGGTGATCCAGGACACTTCATCGCCGACTGCCCCAAGCGCAGTGGTTACAAGAAGGGCGCCGGCAGCAGCTTCCACGACTCCGGCAAGCATGAGAGCCCCTCCTTCAACAAGGGCAAGCCGAAGACTCGGTTCTTCAAGAAGGCCCTGAAGGACTACCGGCGAGAGAACAAGAAGCGCGACAAGGCCTTCTTCGCCGAGATGGAGAAGAGCTACTCCAAGCAATCCACGTCTTCTTCCTCTTCATCGAGCTCAAGCGATGAGGAGATCACCATCAAGAAGGGGAAGGACAAGGATGATCCGGCGGGCCTCTGCTTCATGGCCTTCGGAGACAAGCCGAAGAACCGCTCACACCAGCGCCGAAGATCCCGCAAGAGCTTCTGCTCCATGGCTCTTGGGGATAGAGAAGAAAAGAGCTCCTCCGACGACTCCGACGACGACGATAGCAAGGTATCATCTTATGAGCGCGAAATTGTAGATTTACTTGAGAGCAATCGTCAGGAGTTGAAGTATCGGGAGAAACTGCTTAGGGGGGCCAAGAAAAGGATAGACGAGTTAGAGAGTGAGCTTGCCGTGGCCAACGGTAGAATAGAAAGTCTATCTTCTTCCCCTTGCTTGGGTGATAGCAGTGAGTGCCCGAAGTGCGAGATGCTTCTGTGTGACCTGTCGACTCTGAAGTCCAGGTACACAGAAAGGGTTGATGAGAGGGACGCTTTGGCCACTGAGCTTGAAAGCGCTCAGCAGGAGCTGAAAGATGCTCACGCCACTGTCGTCGCACCCTGTGTTGATTGCCCATCTCATCTAGCTGCCTTAGCTGAGCTGAAATCCAAGGGCGATGAGCATTTGGGTGATGTTGAGAGGTTGAGAGCTGAGCTTGCCCAGACTAGGCTAGAGCTTGAGACACTGTCAGTTCCACCCACTGTCTGTGAGAACTGCTTGTCTCTTAGAATGGAGTTGATTAAGCTAAAAGCCGGGAAGTCTGTCCAAGTAGAGAATGAGTGTGAGACCTGCTTGTCTCAGGTGGAGGTTCTAGCTTCTTTGAGAGAGGAGCTAGCTGATTCTCAGAATGAGAACTTTTACCTCCGATCTATCCTGAGTTGGATCAGTGCCAGAGAGCCACAGCTTGGCATGATGATCCAGCAGTTCAAGAGGCAGGATGGGTTTGGGGTAGGTTACACCTACACCAAGGCTGACTTTGAGAGTGCCCTCAGCCGGGCAGTGGAGTGGAGTAAAATGACTCCAGAGCAGAGGTATCCCAAGACTCACTCCACTGAGACCTCCCAGGCTTGTCAGCCCAAGGATGGAGTGATCCATGAACCACCCAAAGCTCCACCCAAGAAGCCTATCTGGGTCCCTAAGCCCAAACACCTCCACTCTTCTCTAGATTCTCTTCCTGGACCCTCTCAGCCCAAGAAGACCACACCAAACACTACCAAGCCCAAGAATCCCAAGCCTCAACCACATCCCAAGAAGCCTACCTATCATTGTGAGTATTGTCAGAGAGACGGGCATCTTGTGGAGTTTTGCTTCAGGAGGAAGCGGGTTGAGAGAGCAGAGAAGGCTCGTAGTGATCAGGAGCAGTTCTACCAGCAGGGTGGTAGACTACGTGTTCCTCGGCGCGGGGAGAGGCTGGAGGCCAGGCCGCGTCGTGTAGGTGGTGGTAGAGGAGACGGTTTTCATGCCCGTGCTCCAGGTGGTGGTGTTCATTCCGGCAGAGTTCCAGACCGTGTTGGCTACGGTTCTGGACCTCGTGGCCGCAGGGATAGGAAGTACTGTGGACCGCGCTTTGAGCCGCGTTTTGGTCCAAACTCTTTTGATGGTTTTCGCTTTCCATCTTTTGAGCAGATGGCTCGACACTGGTTTAGCTCTTTTGCTAAACCTGGTGCCGGACCATTTGCTCCCACTTACAGACATTGATTGTGCAGGACCGGGGACTGGAGGACGTTTGGATCATGGACTCAGGATGCTCTCGCCACATGACGGGACATCGCAGATGGTTCTCCAGTCTCATTCCCCGAGCTCCAAAGAGTACATTACTTTCGGGAACAGCGGTCAAGGGAAAGTAAGTGGCATAGGCTCAATTAGCATTTCAGACCATTTCTCTTTAAAGAATGTTGCTTTGGTTAAAAATTTGAACTTTAATTTAATCTCTGTTTCGCAACTTCTTGAGGATGGTTTGGAAGTGCGTTTTAAGAAGGGCGATTCATCTGTGGTTGATTCTAGAGGGTCTTTGGTTTGTCAGATTTTACCCTTCGGTAAAGTTTTTCGAATTGACTTCTCTAGTTCTTTTGGCCCTTCTCGCTGTTTGATTGCTGGATCTTCTTCTGAGCTCTGGAAGTGGCATAGGAGGTTAGGACATTTGAGTTTTGATCTGCTAGTCAGGTTAAGCTCTATGGACCTCATCCGAGGATTGCCCAAGCTTAAAATGGAGAAGGATCTAGTTTGTCATCCCTGTCGTCATGGTAAAATGGTTGCCGCTTCTCATTCACCTGTGACTCAGGTGATGACTTCGTATCCAGGCGAGCTTTTACATTTGGACACTGTAGGTCCAGCTCGGGTACGCTCAGTCGGTGGGAAGTGGTATGCACTTGTGATTGTTGACGACTTTTCTCGATTCTCGTGGGTTTTCTTTTTGGAGTCTAAGGATGAAACTTTTCAATTTGTCCATGACCTGATTTTGAAGCTGAAGAATGAGAACAATGGCCGGATGCGAGCAATTCGCACCGACAACGGCTCTGAGTTCAAGAACTCTCAGTTCGTCAGCTTCTGTGGTGATCAGGGTCTGGACCATCAGTTTTCTTCTCCTTACACTCCCCCACAGAACGGCGTTGTGGAACGAAAGAACCGCACGCTAGTTGAGATGGCCAGGACGATGCTCGATGAGCACAGGACTCCTAGGCGTTTTTGGGCCGAAGCCATGAACACGGCTTGCTATCTGGCCAACCGCATTTTTCTTAGAGCTTACATTGGTAAGACATCATATGAGTTGCGTTTTGGCAGACAGCCCAAAGTGAGCCACTTGCGAGCGTTTGGCTGCAAGTGCTTCGTGCTCAAGAAGGGAGGGCATTTGGACAAATTCGAGTCTCGTTGCTGGGATGGAGTTTTTCTTGGTTATGCTTTGCATTCTCGAGGTTTTCGTGTTTGGAACCTCGAATCCCAGCTGCTTGTCGAGACTTGTGAAGTTTCTTTTGATGAGTCCATGCCTTCTTTGACTCTTTCGTTTGAGCTTTCTGGTGATGATGAGCTCGGAGAGTCCATCTTTGAAGAAGATGAGGATACTCCAGCTGCTGTTGAGGGCGGGCCTTCTGTATCCCCCGCAGAGCCCACACCTTCTATGACTTCGACTGATGATGAGGGCGGACCTCTGATCACTTCTTCCACTTCGATCGAGCCCCCTCAGTCGAGTCCAGAGGTGCCAGCTGCTGACTCCGGTGAGGTGACTTCAGATCACCAGGGAACCCGAGCAGTTCAGCGTGACCACCCCTCAGAGCTCATCATTGGTGATTTAACTGAAAGGACTTTGCGTTCTTCTGCCTCTCTCGCTGTGTTTGCTGAATCTGCATTTGTTGCATCTTTTGAGCCCAGAGACGTTCTCATGCTCTCTCTGATTCTAATTGGATTAATGCCATGCAAGAAGAGCTTGAGAATTTTGTCCGCAATCGGGTTTGGACACTAGTTGAGCCGCCACCAGGATGCAACCCCATAGGCACCAAGTGGGTATTCAAGAACAAACAAGGTGAAGATGGGGTTGTGGTGCGCAACAAGGCTCGACTAGTAGCCCAGGGTTATTGCCAGAAGGAAGGTATTGACTTTGAAGAAACCTTCGCTCCTGTGGCCCGTCTTGAGTCCATTCGTATTCTTCTAGCTTTTGCCGTTTCAAAGGGTTTTAAGCTTTTTCAAATGGACGTTAAGAGTGCTTTTCTGAACGGGTACATAGAAGAGGAGGTTTATGTTAAGCAACCCCCCGGTTTTGAGAACCCTAAGTTTCCTCGACATGTTTTTAAATTGCACAAAGCTTTATACGGGTTGAAGCAAGCCCCCAGGGCTTGGTATGACCGGTTAAAGCAGTTTTTGTTGGGGAAGGGTTTTGTGATGGGTTCTGTGGACAAAACTCTTTTCTTGCTCAGAGATGCTTCAGATTTCTTAGTTGCTCAGATTTATGTGGACGATATTATCTTTGGCGGTACTACTGATTCTCTTGTGTCCAAGTTTTCTGAGCAGATGCACAGTGAGTTTGAGATGAGCCTCATGGGTGAGCTCAAGTACTTCTTAGGGCTCCAGATTAAGCAGACCAAGGACGGCACCTTCATCCACCAAGGTAAGTACACTCGTGATATGTTAAAGAAATTTGACTTTGGTGGTGAATTGAAGCCGCAGATGACCCCGATGGGCACTTCTGGGGGTTTGGACAAGGAAGAGAGCGGTGTCAAGGTCAATGAGAGAGAATTTCGAGGGATGATCGGTTCACTGTTGTACTTGACGGCAACAAGACCGGACATACAGTTCGCCGTGGGACTTTGCGCGCGTTTTCAGTCTTCACCACGCGCGTCTCACCGGCAGGCTGTCAAGCGCATTTTCAGGTATCTCACCTATGCGCCTGATCTTGGTCTTTATTATTCAGCATCATCATCACTTGATTTATCTGGCTTTTCGGACGCCGACTTTGGTGGGTGCCGGTTGGATCGCAAGTCGACTTCCGGTACTTGCCAGTTTCTTGGTTCTTCCCTTGTATCCTGGTCTTCTCGAAAGCAATCTGGAGTTGCTCTTTCGACCACAGAGGCTGAGTACGTAGCTGCTGCCAGCTGCTGCTCACAGATGGTTTGGATGATTTCCACTCTTCGAGACTTTGGGTTATTCTTTCCTACCAGGGTTCCATTGTTTTGCGACAGCACTAGTGCTATTAGTGTAGGGAAAAACCCGTGTCTTCATTCAAAAACCAAACATATTGATGTGCGCTTTCACTTCTTGCGGGATCAATATGAGAAAGGTGTCATTGACCTTATTCATGTTGATACCCATCATCAGTTGGCTGACATTTTCACCAAACCCCTAGATCAATCTACTTTTGAGCGTTTACGAGGGGATTTGGGTGTTGTGTATCCTTTCTAGGATATTTTGCGTCAGTTTTCTTTTTACTCTTTTCTTGAGTCTTTTTGTGTGTGTTCATATCATACATATTCACATATCACACTTTTGAGCCTGCTTCTGTTATATGATTGAACTGCTTTACTTAGTCTAGCTGGTACATGCTTTTGATTACTTGTCAATGATCATGCTTTGGTTCAGTTCACTTGATATATCTGTCATATGCATGGCTTTTATGCTTTAAACCTGAAAAATGATCACCATTGCTTCTGGTAACTAGCATGCGTAGGCTGAGTGTTTTTGCTATCTGTTGCATGCCTTGTAGCCAGTTCATCACATAGATGCAGATATGCAACTTGGACATCTTTATGCTTTAACATGGAAATTGTGCTATAAAAATCAAAAATAAATGAAAATTCCATGCCTTTTATGCTTAAGTTGAAAAGATCCAAGTGGGTTTGCTTTGTCGCATTGCATTGTTCTGGACTGCTTACCATAGCACTTTGGTATGAACTAGGACAGTGTAGTGTATGCCAAGACCAATGTCTTAAGCTTCTGATGGTCCAGTTCTGGCCTAGGCTTGACTTGGTCGGTTAGTATAAGGTTTGACATGCAAATAACCCTTGGCACAAAAATGACAAAGGAAAATGAAAAAGCCTGAACTTTAAAGGGATAACAAGTTTGCTGAAGCACTTTGTTTTTGAACAAAGCTTATCTTGGTAGATATCAGTTAGCTTCTGCATCTCATGCTTTATCTTGCTTGTTTACTAGAAAATGTGGTGATGCTTTTATTTTGCCAAAACTGAAAAATGCGTGCTAAATGACTTTCTTTAGATATCATCTGTTGCACTGATCATGCCATGTGTCTTGGACAGTATCTCTTTTGCTATACCTGTTAGATACTGTATTTGCAGTCAATCATATCTGAGAAGCATGCTTTCTTCACTCCACCTGCACCCCAATTGCATTCACTGCATATTTTGAGGGGGAGTTGCATTTCAGGGGGAGTCTGTGTCTCTTTTGAGTGCTTGATGAGTTCACTTGTCAACAAGGGGGAGAAAATTTGGGATCAGAGTTTAAGGGGGAGTTCTTACTCTGTTGATATCCTTGTTGTTCTGAAATCACACTCATTTTGAGTTTTTACGTTTTGGTTAACCATAATGACCGCTTCTTGCTTTTGTTCGGCTTTTGGTCATTAGGGTTAAACTTTTACCTTATTTTTCTTCTTCTTTGTTTTTCTTGTGTTTTGTTTTCGTGTTTCCACATTTGTTCGCAGGTGCTGAAGAGCTGAAGAAGAGGAGTGTTGACAATGCACTCATCAAGGGGGAGATTGAGGAGCCATGCTGAATAGCGTGGGCCTCATGGCTCCAGAAGTGATGAGTCATTGTCAACGATAGTCAAATAGGACAGAAGAAGAAGAGATCTGCTGTTTCATGGGCCGCGTGTGACTCAGGTACACGGGCAGCGAGCGACTGTCGGGCAGAGGAGGCTGCGAAGTCGGGCTGGCCCAATCCGGGTGCATGGGCCAGAAGCAGTAGAAGACCCACTGGGCTGTTGACCAGGACTGACTCAGGTACACGGGCGGTGAGCGATTGCCGGGCTGAGAGAGCTGCGGAGTCGGGCCAGCCCAATCCGGGTACCTGGTGCAAAGCTGGTGGAGGCTTTGTCAGTTTCGGCGTAAAACTGACAACCGTTGATTCTGTATCCGACTGTCCAGAAGAATAGCTTCAGGATATGTCATCTGTTACTCTAGGCCCACAGTCAGTCAGTTGTGTCTGTAAAAATACCTAAGGGCAGTAGAGTCTTTTTCTGTATTTTTGAGTCTGTAAAAACCCTAAGGGGCTGGTAGAATATTCCTAGTGTTGGGCTGCCTATAAATAGCACCCCAATCCCTAGGGTTTGGACTACCCTTTTGTGCTGAAATCAAATCCACCCTTTGGGTCATTTTGTCTCCCGTTTTCTCTCTCCTGTGTGCGCCGCCAGGCTGAGTTCCTCTCTGTGTGTGCATTATTTTTGCTCTAAACTCTTGGATGCTTTGAAGTCTTGGTCCCTGGTGAATTTATTGGTTGCACTTTGTTCGGTTTGGGGAGTTATTGCTTCATCTACAAGCTGCTGAATTTATTTCGTGAAGAGAAGCTTCTGTTGTTCTTCACAAACCGAGTACTAGTTCTTGCTGTTGCAAGTAGTACTACTTTCCTGTAGCTACAGTAGTTCGTGCAGCTTTTCACCTTCTACTGCACAGCTTTTTGATCGAAGCTGACAGGGTGTAGTACCTTTTCTGGCTGTCTCTTGCGAAGTCTTTCTCTGTTCGAAGCCCCTCAGCTCCGTGAGACAGGCTTCGACTTAGCATCTTCGAAGGCTTTGCTCAAATCTTCGATTTTCTGTGTGGGGTCTGTTTTGATAAGCTTCGAAGTATTTTTGTGAACAGACAGCATCGCATACTTCGAACAAGCTTCTCCGAATCTATCTGTTCGAAGTGCACACGTTGTTAGGCTTCGAAGTTTTGGGTTCGAAGTTTGTCTTTTCTGACAGACTTCGCTTGGTTTTCTTTGTGGCGTGTCAGCCTTCGATTCTCCTTCCGAAGCTTTCCCTGTTTGAAGATAGAGTGCTAGCCTCGGACTTGATTTTCTATCGCGTGACAGACCTCGCTTCTTTGTTCGAAGGTTGTCTGTTTGTGCATTGTGTTCGAAGCCTTTTGTTCGAAGGTTGTGCTTCGAAGCTCTCGGTTCAAAGTGTGTTCGAAGTTTTTGTCTTCGAAGTCCTCACTTCGAAGCAGGCTCCGACTTTGTCACTTTGTTCCGAAGCTCTTGGTTCGAAGCTGTGTTCGAAGTCCTGTCTTCGAAGTACTCACTTCGAACCAGGCTCCGGCACTGTTTTTACTTCGCTCCGAAGTACACTTCGCTTCTTACCACTGCAAACTAGGCTAGACAGTCTTCACCTTCGGCATTTCGGACAGACTCCGTCACCAACCTCCGAAGCAGACCTCGGCGTGCGAAGGGGGCTTCGCCAAGTTCCGAACAGGAGACAACTTTGGACAGTAACTTCTCTTTTTACTTTATACATACTTAGATCATTTCATTGAGAAGTTTAGGCCTGTTATAATTTGTTCATCTGCCTAGATTGCACTACTTTAGCTTTACACTGTTTATCATCAGATGCTTCTAGGTTAGAAACCTTTAGACTTAGGCCTTCGGTTCATTTTCTGCTGCATAGTATTTTTGAGGTGCGTTGGGTATTGGGAACAGGCCATTGATTCGAAAGAATTTTTTAAAGGCGCCCATTCACCCCCCCTCTGGTCGCTACTTTCGGTCCTACAATACCCTCTGAAGGCTTCCCCTCTATAGTAGAATAGCCAGAAGGATGGGACGTCTGCTATGTCTACCGCCTTCGAACATATTTTACCATATTAGCCCTATTCGGAGTACCGAATAGTTTCCACTATGTCGGTTGTAATAGAGGGGTAAAAAAGTCTTTTCCTTAAAATTTTTGCCTATAAATACCCCCCTTCTCATCCTGTAATAGGCATCGAATATTCAGATATTCAATACACAACTTCGAACTACTTCGAGCTATTATCCAAAGCGGAGGCTTGAGATAGTCCGCTTTCACCAACACTTCGTTTGTTAGTTCTTAAACTTATAGAACCTATTAACGTAATCCGTTGCGCCAACAATCGTCTTGCCAGACGATCGGCTATGCTACAAACATTTATCTTTTCTAATCCCTTATCAGTTGCAGGGTCAAACTGATTGACACGCCATGAACACCTTCTCTAAGAACGTAGGACCTGCACTGGAGTTAAGAAAATCTCCCAGGCCATGCGTGTATCAGTGTGTGACCAAAAAGCATGCCAACATAGACGTAGACTTATTACCCGACAGTCGGAGACCTGAACTACTATAAAATTACTTCGCAGTCAGTAGCCCTTCGGGGCTAAACAAATCTGTTCACATAAATTTTAAGCTACAACACAATATTTCATATAGAATCACGATTTATTTTTACTGTTCACATATAATATTTTGATCAATTATGATCAATATTTCACGTAATATAAACACAATAT
Organism: Zizania palustris; assembly: GCA_019279435.1. Lineage (NCBI taxonomy): Eukaryota > Viridiplantae > Streptophyta > Magnoliopsida > Poales > Poaceae > Zizania > Zizania palustris. The sequence continues at coordinate 93,392,101 of JAAALK010000285.1, forward strand.
TTTACTCACTAACGCATCATGTTTCAGCGCTAATGGTTAAAGTTTGATCCAATAGCTGGCATGGTCGTGGACAGTAGATCAGACGAGTTAGAAGAGCGTCCAATCTTTTGTTGACATCGGACAATCCGGGTTCTATTCTCTCCCATATTTTGATGATACGAGGAAACATTCCTCAATTTCTCAATTGACTTTTCGGAGATATCGAGGATTTTTTTTCCAAAAATAATATTTTTTAAAAAAAATCAAATATGTATGACAATTTTGAAGAATTGCAAAAATGGGTATCGGTCGGTACTTGAAGTACTGACTAGTGCCACGTCAGATCCAGTCGACACTTCAAGTGCTGATTGGATGCTGCCGCCCTATCATATTCTGCCAACTAGAGCTGATGTGGCACCAGTCGGCATTTGAAGTGTCGACTGGAGATAACATGGCATCCAGTCGGCACTTTAAGTACCGACCGGTATCTACTTCTGCAATTTTTCAAAATCACCATACATATTTGAAATTTTATTTTAAAAAATATTATTTTTTAAAAAAATTCGATATCAATAGTATGTGGATATGGAAATATAGTTAATCTTATAGAGGAGAATTTTTTTACAAAACTTTGTTGTCAGAACTAGCTTGTGTGTCACTATATTTCGGACCTCATCGCAATGTCACACCTCGGTTAATTTTGTAAAATTGTTTGAACAATCCCCTCTCCATATGTGGCCTATCTAACCTATATATAGATGGGACCTTTGTTTTTTATTTGTTGGACTCCAACCTTTGTACTCGCCCTAGCACTACAAGAAAATGATAAAATTTTGTCGGCCATTTTAACTTCCATCGGCATTTCCGAAAGCCGATGGAATTTATTTAACTTCCATTGGTCTGAAGGAGCCGACAGAAGATAAATTAACTTTCATCGGCTTTTGACCATGGCTGACGGAAATAAATGGGGATTTTCTCCCGCCTGCTATAGAATCCTTAACTTCCGCCGACCAACATTAAAGATGACGGAACTGGCCGATGGAAGTTAAGGGATATATTTTTCCTCCCTACGCGCATACAGGGAAACCTAACTCCTTGTACGCGCGCCACGCTGCTGCCTCCCACCCGCCGCCACCCACCGCCGGCCACCGCCGCCACCCACCACCGGCCACTGCCGCCCGCGCCTACCCGCGCGTGCGCTCGTCGGTAGGCCGCCCCCACGCCCGGCCAAGCGCCCCGCTGCTGGCACCCTCCGTCTGCTGGCTGTCGATTGCCATCGCCTGGCTACCACCCTCCCATCGCCTCCGCCACACCCAAGTAATTTTTACCCCTCGATCCTCTATCTAATTTCCTCACTTGTGATAGAATTGTTTACTTTGTGAATTGAATTGTTAATTGTGAATATATGTTGTGAATTGAATTGAATTGAATTGTGAATTGAATTAAATTTTGAATTGTGAATTGAATTGAATTGAATTGTGAATTGTGAATATATGTTGCGATGTTTATATGCAATATATATTGTGATGTTAAAAAATTGTTCATGTATTAATATGTTTCATATGCGATGTTCAAACGTCCACCGCCCGTCGTCGCCCACCGGTCTCCGCCGCCCGTCAACCTCCGCCGCCCACCAGCCTCCAATCCGCCACTGCCAAGTAATTTTTTCCGCTTTAAGAATTTTCTACACTTTTGATTTGTGAATTTTGTCATAGTATATTGCAATGATTGCTCTAGGTTAGCAATAATTTTGTCGTAGTGGCCGGAGATTGATTGTATGATAGACACTTAAAATTTGTTTTAATATGTAATATAATGAATAATTGATTCATTTGCTTATGATGTCAAGTGGGAATTGATTGTATGATACACTTGATTTTTGTCGTAGTATGTGATATAATGAATAATTGATTCATTTGCTAATGCATGTCAAGTGGAAATTGATTCATTACATAGACTATTATGCTATTACAAATGTTCCTATATTAATTTTATGCTTTCACCAGTGTTTCGTATGCGATGTGCTATTATATATGCTATTAATTATATTATTGTATTAATTTGTGGTTTGTTGATGATTTCATTACGGTGAATAGTATTACATAGATATATACTTTCTTATATATATTCTTTTCGTATGCAATTTTGTATGTGACAAAAACGTAAGTAGTGTAACGATATCTATGTGTCACCCATTTCGGACTAAGATGTCTCACATGTGTCATGTGCGTGAGATGTGTAGGTCCAGAATTGTCCCTTTTTGGATAGCCTCAGAATGGGCGACAAAGTGTCGTATTTATGATGAGTCATGAGAAACCAAGGGTTGGTTTCGGAGTCTGTGATGAGTGATTGACAGATTTTACCCTCTGATTCGAAGAGGTCCCTCCGAAGGGGTTCGGAGGTTGTTTCACTGAAGGGTTCGGTAGGTCTGATTGCTGCAGCTGATGCAGTGGAGTGTGCCTATCGGAGGGGTCCTATAGTACACGATGACTGAGTTGTACCGAAGGGCTCGGTACTTTGGGTGGTACACCGGAGTGTATATCGGAGGTTGTTTACTCGGAGAGGTCTCCGTGGTACTGGATACACTTGTCTGCTTGTCTGTGGTGCGCAGGGGACTTCGGAGGCGACTGACGGTTCGTAGCAAGTGAACCTGGGTCAAGCGCGAGGCTTGATACCAGGGGAGCAGGGAGCTCCGTCACGAAGGCTGCGAAGGGGTCGAGGTCGGACCTCGGGTCGAGGTGCGCCAGGAGAAGGCAGTAAGTGTGGAGCCTGGCTCGGGGTGAAGGTACCCGAGATGAAGTCCTCAGAGGCGAGGTACTTCAAAGGGTACTCCGAATGGAGTGACTTCAGAGTATGGTGGATCAAGTCCTCAGCAATGAGGCAAGGTGTTCGAAGTGTGCTATGGAGGGAGACACTCGAAGGTATACCCAACGAAGGTCTCAGAAGTCGAGGTGCATCGAAGGCATGGTTCGGGTGAGGATCGTCGAGGAGTGTGCTCGGGGAGAGACACTACGACAAAGTGCTCATGGAATGCTTCATGCGGAGGCCTTGGACGAAGGAGAGACTTCGAAGGGTGGTACTCCAAAGGTGGGGCTTCGGAGTGAAGCAGGCTTCGGAGCGAAGCTGGCTTCTCCGGAGTGAAGCAGGCTTCGGAGCGAAGCTGGCTCCGGAGCAAAGCTGGCTCCGGAGCGAAGCTGGCTCCGGAGTGAGGCTGCCTTGAGGTACTTCGGCCATGCATCGCTTCGGTACACGTACTGACGGAGTTTAAGCTGGGAGAAGCTGCGAAGTCATGGTGGTCCACTCCGAAGGTGTTGTTGCGAAGGCCCAAGGGCTTTGACGGCTTCGGCTCAAAACCGTCACTGTATCGAAGGATGACTTCGGTGAAGCGAAAGTCGTCAGGCTCAAGGCTTCTCACCGAAGCTACCGCACCGCTCGCGTGCGAATGGGGGGCTTCAGAAGGGTCCAAAACTGCAAAGGCTGACAGCGTCTGCTTTGCAAAAACTGGTACTGTCTCCTCTGCGAAGATGACAAAAGAAGCCTCCAAATAAAGTAGACTACCAGTTGTACCCCCTGTTTTGATGAGACAAAACCGGTGTAAACCCTAGGGGTAAAGTAGTCTATTCACAGGGCTGAATATTGCCTATAAATAGTGGAGGCTGGCTAGGTCACATCAACACTTTGAGCATTAATTTTTGAGCTCCTGTGCGAGCCGCCACATACCGTGTATTCAGATTTGTGAGTTCATTTTGTGTTCCCTGTTCAAGCATTGAAGCTTTGATTCTGTTTTCATTTACTGCTTGAACTTGTATGCATACTTCTCTACATGCTTTGATTTCTCTGTGCACCATCTTCTTGTGAGTTTTTCTGGAGAGGTGTGTGAGAAGTCTGTCTGGGTGAAGTGTGTTTTTCAGTGTCTGTTTGCTCTGTGTAAACTGGAGGCTAGACCTCTTTGATTACTAGCGAAGCGCTGTCTCTGTGCTGAATCGAAGCTCGTTTTCTTCCCGTGTCGAAGTCCTTAGCGAAGTCTGTTCAGTGTGCATGTAGACCTTCGAAGTACGAAGCCTAGCACCAGTTGCTGTCGCTGAGTATTTGGTCGAAGTCCGCATGGGGAAGTCTGCTCTTGCGAAGGGTGTAGGGCGAAGCCTGCTCGAAGGCACCTTGTGTGCGGAGGCTGCACTGCCTTAGCAGAGTTGATCGAAGTCCTCAGAGGGAAGTCCGCTCTTGCGAAGGGTGAAGTGTGAAGCCTGCTCGGAGCACCCTGTGTGCGGAGCCTGCACTGACTTAGCAGAGCTGATTTTTCGGGGTTGTGGGTGGAGTGAAGTCTTCTTGGCTTCGAAGTTTTGCTCCTTGCGAAGCCTGTTTTCGGAGCTGTAAAATACCTCCGAACCAGAACTTCGAAGGGTGTGTTCGAAGCCTGTTCCGCAGAAGACAGAATTAAAACAGAAGGCTATTTTTAGTCTGAAATTTTAAAAGATCTCATTCACCCCCCTCTGGTCGCCGTTTCCGGTCCAACAATTGGTATCAGAGCGGGTTAATATCACCAGTTGACCTTAACCGGTTTTCTGATCTGTTGGCGACATGGACAGAGTTAGTAAAATACCTCTGTTCAATGGGACTGATTTTGCATACTGGAAGGTGCGCATGGAGGCTTACTTGTTAAGCCAAGGAAATGCAATTTGGGAGATTGTGGACTCACAATACTCCATCCCTGAAACTCCCACCTCTCAAACAGAGAAGGATCAGTATGATGCCAACTCCAAGGCAAGAAATATATTGTTCATTGGTTTGAGTAGAAGTGAGTTTGATAGGGTGCAGCACCTTAGGACAGCTAGGGAAATTTGGACCACTCTCACTATTTTTCATGAGGGCTCTACACAGATTAAGGCCAGACGCCAAAGCACATACAATCAACAGTATCAGCTGTTTGTGCAGGCACCTGGTGAATCTAAAGATGCCATGTTTTCTCGCTTTGATGCGATAGTGAGTAACTTGCGGTCCAACGGGACGCTTGCTTACAATGATCACGACAGGGCTATCAAGATTCTCTATGCTCTTGATCGTAGCATATGGGAAGTAAAGATATCCAGCATGAGGAGTCCGCGGGTTATGACACATTGACCTGTGATGAGCTCTTTAGCAAGCTGAGGTCTACAGAGATTGCCAAGGCATCTCTTGCAGTGCACAGAAACTCTTTGCCACAGCCATTGGCATTGGTTTCTAGCACTAGCCATGGCACCACTGCAGAACCAAGCACATCTGGCACGTGTGTTCTTGCAGATGATTTTTCTTTGTCCTCCCTGGTCTCCGTCACTAAGGAGCAGGTGGATACTCTGAATGATGATGAGCTTGCTCTCATTGCCAGAAGGTTCACCTGTTTTCACCATGAGAGACGGGATCAGAGGAGAAGTGGTTTTAGTGGTTGTTTTGAGTGTGGCGACACTTCTCACGTCAAGGCCAATTGCCAAAAACTCAAGAAGAGAGATGAGAGTGAGCGCCCCAAATACCACAAAAGGAGAGGAAACCCTTTGTGAAGGGCAAGCGCGGCAAGGTGGCTAAGAGGGTAGCCAAAGCCGCTTCCAGAGCATTTGTTGTTGTTCTCAGTGACCTCGACACTTCCTCAACTGATTAGTCGAGCTCTGATGAGGAGGAGGAGTCCCCAAGGAAGGAGAAGAAGAAGGACAAGAAGGGACGAGATTTCACCAGCATGTGCTTCATGGCCGACAGCGATCACAGCGGCGATAAGCTTGACTCATCTGAGGTACCTCTATCTTATGACCAGCTTTCAATTAAATTATATGAACTGAATGAAGTAGTTCTTGGTCACGATAGGTTACTTGTGCAAGCCGCTAGAGATAGGAAAGGCCTTAGACTTAGGCTAGAATCTATTTCTACTGATTATGTGTCGCGCCCCGATTTAATAAATCAGGACTTTTATTGAAATTCCAAAGAAAATCAATAAACCAAGACGTTCATCATGCGACCACGTACAAATACGAGCAATCATTCACGGTTCGTGGACCGTATTAATACAAAAGTGAATAAAGGTGAAGAGAAACTAATAAAATAAAGGGTCTTAGATGAACGCCTCCTTCCAGTCTCGCCTTGACTGGGTCGCTACTCCAGACCTTCATCCTTCTCGTAGTAGACGGGCTCTGATGGTGTAAGTCAACGGGGTGAGTACAGATGTACTCAGCAAGCCACCGAATGCAAATATAATGCAAGATAATAACAAGGGGGATAGTGCCTTATTTTGCGAAAAAGCATAATTTGTAAAGCATTAAATGTGAACAATTTATTAGTACTGAAAAGTAAATATGTGTATGCATCATCATCTTCTAACTCGAGGAGTATGTTTTACCTCCTCGCACAACAGTCCTTACATGCCATGAATAACTCAACCATTCAAACAATTGTAAACTAACTGCGAGTAGTCACACAACCCGCCCTTGACCGTGGGCTCGTCTTTTCGAAAAGATTAAATTACTCTGATCAGAGATGTACCACTGTACCCACAAGGCACGCACTCATCACTTAAACCAAAGTGTAACGAGATGACCCATTCCACGGGAACTCGTGCCAAAACCTTCCATATGGTCCTCTCCGACTCAACAGCACCCTCTTATGGGTTTCGTATCGTGTCTCGACGCGTCGAGTTCTCACCATACCCCCCTTGAGCCATCGTCGGTACAAGGCGCCCTGAGGGCTAGCCCCTTGCCTCCTCCACTATGGTGCAGAGAGTCGGAGTGTTCCACACTTCCAGTTAGGACTTACCCATTAGACTTGTGGTTGGTACGGAAGTGCTTTGCAACAGATCCCGCAGACCGGTCCTTATAGTGCCCCGGGTGCGACCAACCAATTTCCGAGCTTACACCCGGAACCCACCATACTTAACATAGCCAACTCCAACAGAGTCCAGAGACGAGAATAACGGGGAATTTCATATATAAGAATCCATCTATCTACAACTCATTCTTTATTTCCTATAGCAGTTGTGCCGGTACATTGGGCACTAGCTAATATAATTTTTGTAGAGTGACAAGGAGTTAAGGCTCAATAAGCATGGCTTGGGTTTGCACACAAGGACGGGGATCTAATAAATATAAGTGTAGGGCTTGATGTTTGACTAATGCAATATTAACCTATGAGTTATAGCGATAATTTATTAAAACATGGGCTCAATAATGATCAACTGTTTCCACAAGAGGGGTCGATGACTTGCCTTGCTCAGCAAATGGGGATGGAGGAACCTCAGGGTAGAACTCCGGCTCCTCGACGTACTCGTAGTCTTCTCGATACGGAAAAATAAACAATACATTCAATAAACAGATAAAAACCACCAAATAATAAACATACATGTTTACGGGTTTTATTATGTGAAATAAGGTTTTAATGTTCTGAAGTTTGGTGAAAAACAGTAAAACTTATCTCTTAAGGTTTTTCCAAATTTTATTTTCTGAATTAATAATTTTAACCCTAATGGGTTTTCATTCATTTAATTGCTAAGATTATTTTGTGCCAAAGTAACATACTATTTTTATGGCATTAATGTGTAGAGAATAAAATACTGAATTTAGCAAAATTTGAATGGTGAAATTTGGAGTTAAAGTGAGCAAGATATGAATTTTCAAAGTTTAAACAATTTTCTGGAATTTTATTTAAACTGAAAAAGGGCTCTGGTCCACGGTGAGCCAGGCTCACAGTGGACCTCGGTACTGTGCGCGTGGACCGACCGATCCAGATCCGTCGGATCTAGATCCGGCGGCCAGATGCGGGGCGGGAGGCTTAAATGAGATTGAACGACCAGGATTAAATCGCGTGAATCGGTATGACGTGGACGTTCGAGATCACTCAGAGGGTTTAAGTGGTGATCGACGGCTGTGATCGCCCCGTACCCCTTTGACCGGATTTAATCTGTGCGCTTCGATCGCGATCGTGCGGCCAGGATTTAATCCGGCACGGCATGCACGGGAAGGGGCCGGGTACCATTCTTCTCCGGCTCCGGCGTCGCTACGGCGGCAGATCCCCGGCGAGGGCGAGGCCCTATGGTGTATCTAAGGCCAGAAATGGAAAGAGGGGCACAAGGGGGATCCTGGCATACCCGTGATGACGACGATGGGGTAGTGGCGGCGATCGGCGACGAGGAGAGGGCGGCGATGTCCTCGGGTTGGCGGTGGCGAAGGTGTTCTGGCGGTCGTCTGGCCTAGCGGAGGCGATGCCGAGGTAGAGGAGGCGGAGGGGATCCCGGCGGTGGAGACGGCGAGGGCGGCGGTGGCCCGGAGCGTCGGTGATCGTCGGCCGGAGTGGAAACAGGGAAAACCGAAAAAACTCGAGCGGTGGCGCTTCGGTTTGAAGTGGCTTGGGCTTACCGCGGCGTGGTTGAGTGCGGTGGAGAGAGGGGGTTATAAAGGGCTCGCCGGTGGTGAAAAAGGAAGGCCGAAAAAGGGAATCCGACGGGGAATCCCTAAAATTGCTCCGGCCAACTTCCATGCGCATGTCGACGATGATTTGGGGCACGATTTCATCGGGGAACCGAGGGGAAATGATCACTGGATTAAGGAAAGAAGGATTCGGGCGTTGATTTGGTGAATCCATGCGGCCGGCGGCTAAAATCGGAAGGGGGGGGCGCCGGCTAAAAATGGAAGGGGAGAGATCCCCTTCCAACGAAGAAGAAAGGTCTGACAGGTGGGTCCCACCTGTCAGCAGGCGCGCGCGAAGGAGAGAGGAGATGACCGGCGGGCCAGGGATGGCAGCGAAAGAGGGGGCGCGGGCAGAGACTGCCAGGTGGGGCCGGCTGGCGCGAGCGGGCGGGAAGCGAAGGAGGGCGCGCCGACAGGCGGGTCCCGCCTGTCGGTGGGCGCGGACGGACTGGGCTGGGCCGAAAGGCCTTGGAGGTGGAAAATAGGGTTGCGGCCCAATAAGATTTAAAATTCATTTTTTCAATTAAAATAATTCCAGAATATTAATTATTTGATTAAGGCTTGAAGCACTGTTGCTAAAATTTTGAAAAATTCTCAAAAATATTTCTTGGCTTCTAGATTATCCCATAAAATTTTCAAGTCCAAATTTTGAATATCTATCTCTGTTTGGCTTTTAATAGGGCTCTTTTAGGATTTTCTTTAATAACAATATTCAGAAATTCATTTATTATTATATTTCTTTTATTTTATTTTAAATTTTGGGGCGTTACATTATGCCATCCTTAAGTCTAGGGTTAATAATGTTGAATGTGAATCTTGCACTGTTGTCATGGGTGAGCTTGCTCAGTTGTGTTCTGTACATGCTCAAACTCTATCTGAGCTTGAGACTGCACAGAAGCAGCTTTTGATGGTGGATTCTAGTCCTCATGATATAATTGAATGCATGAACTGCCCCTTATTACGTGAGAGCAGTGATTTACGTGATAAGCATGTTCAGGATTTAGAGGCTAGATTGGAGAGGGCTGGTAGTTCTAAGGATGTGCAACCTGTGTGACACATGCATAACCCTTAAGGACTAGCTAGGCACTATTAGAGAGAGAGCTGAGAACCTAATGACTGAAAATGAATACCTTCTTTCTGTGGTTAACAAATGCACTGAGGGAAAGGGTAGGATGGACTTGCTCTTGGCCAAGACCAAGATGTGTGCTGACAGGGCAGGGTTATCTCTGGGTTTGAGTTTTGAGAGGATTTCCTCAAACAGTGAGAACAAAACTGTTTTTACCTCTCCCACTACTTTGGAGAAAGAAAGAACCCTGTTAGACACTCCATCAGCCAAAAAGCCTACCCGGAATCCAAAGAAAACCACTCCTCCTTCCAAGAAAATCCCTCCCAGGAAAACCACTCAGCAGAAGCCCAAGGAGCCTATGAGGATTGCTCCTATGACCCATGAGAGTGCCCCTAGGAGAGTTTTTCATTGTTCCTACTATCAGAGGGTGGGTCATCTAGTTGGGTTCTGTTTTCGTCGCATCAAGGATGAGCGACGCTCTCAGGCGATGAGGTTCCAGAACATGCACTACCCATCTTTAGGTATGCATGAGTCTGAGTTTTACTCTCGTCCTGTTTTCGAGGCTCCTCGTGCTTCTCGGAGAGGTTTTGCTCCTCGAGGTGTTCACCATGTTCCATATGGTGGTAGACCCCGGGCGAGTAGCTTTGTACCTCGTCAGAGTAGGAGACCTCGTCATGCTTTTAGATCACAACATGTAGGTAGACCTCGCACTTTGCATCATTCTGATTATCCTGTGCGTAGATAGTCTACTTTTACTGTGCCTACTACTCGTATCACTCAGTGTTGGATGCCTCGTCATATCTTCACTCACCCCAGCACTGAGCGATCGAGATTTTCTTATCATGTGTAGGCGGCAGATCGAGGCTTGGAGGGCACGTGGATCATGGACTCCGGTTGTTCGCGCCATATGACCGGAGATGCAGCATGGTTCTCCAGCCTCACCACAACCAAGCAAAGGGAACATATCACCTTCGGGAACAATCAAAGGAGTAGAGTGAAAGGTAAAGGTGTGGTAAGAATTAACTCGAATTTCACTCTCAAAGATGTTGCTTTGGTTGAGAATTTGGGATACAATTTTCTTTCTGTATCTCAATTGCTTGATGAGGGCTTCGAAGTGTGATTCCATCGCGATACTTTGCAAGTACTCAATTCTGATGGGGTTGTGGTTTGTAAGATCTTTAGAGTTGGGAGAGTTTTTGGAGCTGATTTTTCTGAGTCATCTGGTTCTTCTCATTGTCTTGTTGCACATTCTACTTCTGAGCTTTGGAAGTGGCATACGAGACTAGGGCATATGAGCTTTGAGTTGCTCGCTCGTTTGAGTGCCCTAGGTCTGATCCGAGGATTGCCCAAGCTCAAGTTTGAGAAGAATTTAGTTTGCGCTCCTTGTTGACATGGAAAAATGATTGTCGCTTCGCACTCGCCAGTCACCACAGTGATGACTGAACAACCTAGAGAACTTCTCCACATGGACACTGTAGGTCCTTCTCGGGTTAGTTCTTTAGGCGGCAAGTGGTATGTGTTAGTCATTGTCGACAATTTCTCTCGCTACTCTTGGGTCTTCTTTCTTGCCGGCAAGGATGAAGTGTTTTCACACTTTCGTAGCTTGGCTTTGAGACTTTTCACTTAACTCCCTGGTGCATTGAAATTCATTCGAAGTGATAATGGCACTGAGTTCAAAAACAGTCTCTTTGTTGACTTTTGCATGGAGCATGGCATAGAACATCAATTCGCTGCTCCGCGGGTTCCTCAACAGAACGGTGTTGTTGAGAGAAAGAACCGCACTTTGGTTGAGATGGCTAGGACGATGCTAGATGAGCATAGGACTCCTAGAAAATTCTGGGCTGAGGCCATGAACACTGCTTGTTACATCTCAAACCGAATCTTCTTGCGCTCAATTTTGAATTTGACATCTTATGAGCTACGTTTTGGGAGACAGCCCAAGGTTACTCATCTTCGAGTTTTTGGCTGTCGTTGCTTTATCCTAAAACGTGGAAATTTGGACAAATTTGAGTCGCGTTCTTCTGACAGGATCTTTTTGGATTATACTACACATGGTCATTCTTATCGTGTTTATAATTTGGAGACTAACACTGTCATCGAGTCATGTGATGTGACTTTTGATGAATCAACCCCCTCTGTTAGTTCCACTTTTGAACATGCAAATGAACACGACATCGAACATACCATCTTCAAAGAAGAAGATCCCCGAGATTTCGAGGATGAACCCCTACTACCCTCGACATCAACCCCCGAAGCTGACCCCGCTTCGACTACTTCGTCATAAGGTCCCGAAGCAACTACCTCGACATCGGTCATCTTGGACGCACAAGTTGAGGGGAGACTGCATCTCGCCGCGAGGCTCCACACCATGTTCAAAGTATGCATCCTCCCGAGCAGATCATTGGTGAGCTTGATCAAAGGGTAACACGTTCTCATGCTTATTTCATTTATTCCGCTTTTGTTGCTTCTTTCGAGCCCTTAGATGTTAGTCATGCACTTTCTGATTCTAGTTGGATCAATTCCATGCATGAAGAACTTGAAAATTTTGAGAGAAACCAAGTCTGGACTTTAGTTGATCCTCCACAAAATGTTCATTTCATTGGAATAAAATGGATTTTCAAAAACAAAAAAGGGGAGGATGTGTCACGCCCCGATTTAATAAATCAGGGCGTGACAAGATGGTATCAGAGCCCGTCTACTATGAGAAGGATGAAGGACTGGAGTAGCGACCCAGTCAAGGCGAGACTGGAAGGAGGCGTTCATCTATGACCCTTTATTTTATTAGTTTCTCTTCACCTTTATTCACTTTTGTATTAATACGGTCCACGAACCGTGAATGATTGCTCGTATTTGTACGTGGTCGCATGATGAACGTCTTGGTTTATTGATTTTCTTTGGAATTTCAATAAAAGTCCTGATTTATTAAATCGGGGTGCGACAAGATGGTATCAGAGCCGACTTGACTGTAGGAAGCCAAATAGACCTGACCCTAGGACTTATATTAACCATATTTTTTTACAAAAATGCTTACCTTCTCGTCTTCTGAAGTTTTCACAAAAATTCCTCTCTTTTGTAGATGCCGGTCCATACCATGAGCGGGACTCTTCGTGACGAGGCCGGATTCATCCGCGAGCTTCGCGTGCTCGTCGACTTCTTGGGGTTTCCCCATGAGCCTGCGTTCCACGGGATCTTTCCCGATGTGAGCAAGAGCTACTGCGAGGTCACGATTGTTATCCGCCCCTCCTCCACGCAGCCACCTTTCTACACCCATGGAGTCGGAGAACCTTCCTTCGTGGTGGCCAGCCAGCGCGCTGCACTCCAGGCCCTCGCCGAGCTTCGACTGGTCTATGACTGCCACCTCCGCGACACCATCTACCGCTTCATGCCCATGCGCACGCCCGAGAGTCACCGCAGCATCTACATCAGCTCCCTCACCCAGAGCAACTCCGCCATCGCCGCACCATGAGACTTTTGGAGGCCATGGACAACCTCCACACCGAGGCCGTTCTTGACGCAGACAGCCAGCACGACACCATCGACTTCTACCGCCATACCTCGGAGAACCTGACCCGCGAGAATGCTGAGCTCCGTCGACAAGTCCAGCAGAACCCCCAGCTGACTCTCGAGGTAGAGGAGTTGAGGCGCCAGAACGAGCTTCTACGCCAAGGCGCCATGGTCAACACCCAGCTCCGCCAGCAGCTCAAGGAACTAAAGAAGGATCTCGAGGAGATCGCCCCTCTTCCGCCTCGCAAGCGGAAATCACTTTGGTTTCCCACCGTGAGACCCAAGAAGATTTCACGTAGTGCTCCACCCGCTGGACCTTCCAGTTCCACCTCCCCGGCCGTCTCCATCGAGCCCGTGATCGAGCCGTCCCCTGAGCTACCCTAGACGTAGTTTTTACGATTGATTGTTTTTCTTTTACTTGATTGTATTGCCATTCATGTCAAATATAAGGCATGAGTGAAGAATTAAACAAAAGACAATAAATGTAATCGCAAGAACGATACATTTTGAAATAAAGCTTAATATCATTTCACTCTTCCTCCTATACCTATTAGGTCATAATCCCAATCTAAAGGATCTACCTCTAGTTCCAACTCAACAAGATTCGTTCGTCGCCGTTCTGCAAGAACAACTCCAATCGTGAAGTCAAGACACGTTATCAGGAAAGCCCTAATTTAGCCAAGCCCAATCTAGACTTAAAGCCTCTCTCGTAAAGAAGGGATCCATGGCTGAAGCATAACCATGGCTTTCTACTTCTAGCCTTTCCGAATCTCGAGGACGAGATTCTTGTTAAGGAGGTTAGGATTGTAACGCCTTAGTTTCGTCAGGCGTTAAAAATAAAATAAAGTAATCAACAAATAAATTGCGAGAAAATGACTCAGTATAAATCAAGAAAGAGGAAAGCTAAAATACAAGCCTAAAAATTTCAATTAGCTAGAGTATTTTCCTAAAAATTCTCCTAAGCACTGATTTGATTTCCAAAACTTTTCTGGAATTTTTGGGTACTAAGAGATTCAATAAGAAAGAATCAACATCATTTCATCTAAAACCTCTAACACGAATTAATAAAATATCTTACAACATAAATGTTGAGTGAAAAAAATACATGAAAAATCATTTATATTAAAAATAATATAAGGCATGAGTGTGGACCTTAAATAAGAGATTAAATAAAATATGTAAGCATCTAGGTCGAACCATTCATTTTGAGCAATGAAATCAATAATAAGTTCCCCTTAACTACTGGCACTTTCTTTTTGAACCCTTCAGGATGGCCAACAACCAAGGATCAGAAGCCCCACGCGATGGGAACCCCTCAGGCAATCTGCCTCAGTGGGGTGCAGCTGAACATCAGCAGACCCCTGTTGTCTATCATCCCACACTTGCGGAGATGATGGCAAAACAAAACCAACTGATCGCCACACTGCTTACCCAGATGCAACAACAACAAAAGTAGATGCAAGAGCAGCAGGCACAGTTGTTCCGTCTCCAACAACACCAACACGAGCTCTCCCTTCAGCTAATCTACGGGGACTTCGCCAACTTTCAGAGAATGGTGAACAAAGCAATTATACCAGAAACCAGAGCGATTCCACCTCAAGCCACAACCCCTGCCAAGCCACGAACCACCCTGGGAGGACCAAGCACAGGCATCCCACCCCAAGCACCGCCAACCAGAAGGACACCAGCACAAGCTACCAGATACAAGAGGGACAGGAACGGCAAGCCGATTGTGTGCTTCAACTGTCGCCAAGAAGGCCACTACGCCAACAAGTGCTCCTACCCCAAGCAGGCGCCACCCTCCATTTGAGACCCAGAGGGACATACCCCAGTTCACCACAAAGGGACCCTAGATACAACCGAAGACATTCCCAATGTAGCCTCAACCAACCTAGATCCGGAGGTCACTTTGCCTACTTCTGATGTAACTCCTTCTCCTAATCCGGAGCACCAGTAGAACCCCGTCCCTTAGTTTTCCCGAGGTTCGCTTCGAATCTCGAGGACGAGATTCTCTGTAAGGGGGATAGGATTGTAACAGCCCCAAAATTAAAAGGAAATAAAATAAAGGAAAAATAATATTCAATGAATTTCTGAATTTTGTTATTAATGAAAATCCGAAAAGAGACCTATTAAAGCCAAACAGAGATAGATATTCAAAATTTGGATTTGAAAATTTTATGGGATAAACTAGAGGCCAAGAAATATTTTTGAGAATTTTTACAAAATTTTTCCAACAGTGCTTCATGGCTTAAACAAATAAACCAATTTCTGGAATTATTTTAAAAGAAAAATACATTTTAAAGGCCGTTGGGCCACAACCTCCAATTCCTCACCCAAAGCCTTTCAGCACAGCCCAGTCCGGCCTCTCTCACTGACGGGTGGGTCCCACCTATCGGCGCTCCACTTCCCCTCTCCCGCGCGCCACGCTCGGCCGACCCCACGCGCCAGCCTCTGCCCGTGCCCCCTCTGCTGCTGACGCGCTTGGCCCGCCTGTCACCCTCTCCTCTCCTCGCGCCCGCCGACTGACAAGTGGCCCCCACCTGTCAGTTCTGTCTTCTCCAAATGGAAGGGGATCCCTCCCCTTCCATCCCGACGGCCCCCTTCCGATTTCAGCCATCGGCCGGCCGGATTCGCCGGATCAAGGCCAGGATCCCCTCCCCCCGTCCTCCGGCGATCACCTTCCCCAGTTTCCCCACGTGTTTTCGCCCCCATAGAAGGGAATCCGAGCTTATGAAAGCTCGCCGGTGGAAATGGAAACCTCCCCTCGGTTTCCCCTCTTTTGCCTTCCATTCATAGCAACGGTGACCCCTAATTAACCCCCAGTCCACCGCATCCCGCCCACACATCAACCACTCGAGTCCTCCCCATCCCGAGCCGCCGCCTTCATTTTTCGGGTTGTGTCTCTGTTCGCACTCCGGCGAGCCCTCGTCGGCGCTCTGAGTCGTCGCCTCCATCGCCGTCGCCACTGACAGGACCCCCGACGCCTACTCTACCCCGTCCCGACCCCCATTAGGCCGGATCGCCACCGGAGGACCGCCTTCGCCGTCGACCCGAACATTTATCACCACCACCACTCAACGCCGGCCCCAATCCATCCCCCGCAAGCCTCGATTCAGGTACCCTTGTGTTCCCTCTACCATCCCCTTTCCATTTTTGCCTTTGGTTAGGGCCTTAGGCCTCGCCGTCGCCGGGAATCCCTCGCCGGAGCTCTACCGGAGTCGGGGAAGAAGGGGAGTAGTTACCCTTCACTGCGTGCCGTGCTGGATGGGGCGGTAGCCGTCCGATCAGGAACGTGCGGTGCAGATTAGAAGCGAAACCGAGCGCCCAGATTCACGGTTGACTTCTGTTGACCGGTACGGCCCAATCAAGACGCTCAGATCTTCATTAAATCGTGTCCGTCGGATCTGGATCCGACCGCGACCACGTGCCCGGATCACGCGCGCAGCCGCCGGTTCACGGTGAACCCAGTTCACCGTGGACCAGAGACTGTTTTCCCATTTAAAATAAATTCCAGAAAAATAGTTTAAACTTCAAAAATTCATAACTTGCTCAAATTAACTCCAAATTTCACCATTTTAATTCTGGAAAATTTGTCTTTTTATCCTCTACACTTTTATGCAATAAAAACAATATGTTTATTTGGCACATAATAATCTTATTAAATAATAAAGAAAAGTCCCCTTTAGGAGGAAAATCATATTTCAATTAAATAATTCAGAAAAACTCTTAAAAATTTATAAACTAATTTCAGAAGATATAATGGCTCCATTTCACTGTTAGTAATACAATAAAAATGGAATGACCATTTTGTCCATGACATTTTATTCCTAAGACCCCTTTAGGATTTAATTATTATTTCATTCAGAAAAACTCTTAAAAATTTATATATTAATTTAGATGAAATATTGACTCCAGTACACTGTTTATAAGCCAATAAAAATATAATAATTCATTCTGCTCATTTTAATTTATTAAAAAACATTTCCAAGGCCCTTTAAGATAAATGATTAACTCATATAATAAAAATGCAACACTTTACAAAATATCATGAAAACTTATATAATATATTCAGAGGACTTAATGACTTTATTCCACTGATACAATAAAGATAGAATATTCATTTTTGCCCACTTTGTTCTATTAAATAATATTACAAAAGCCCTTTTAGGATATTTAATTAATTCATATAGTAAAGATCCATACCTTATGAAATTATCTTAAAGCTATATAACAAACTTCAGAAGACTTAATAATTTAAAGTCACTGTTTTTGATACCATAAAAACATCAAGGCTAATTTATACCTTTTTAGTTCATCTCTAAAAAAGGGAAATAAAAACCCCTAGGAAAATAAATTACATCAAGTCATAAATTCAGAAATCTCATTAGGAATCAATCTTAAACATTTAAGTAACAATTCCCTAGAATTTAAGACTCTATCTCCCTTACTTAAATCCAACAACAACTTGTATGCTTGATTTTGGATTGTTTATTGAATGTTGTGTTTACTTTTCCGTATCGAGAAGACTACAACATCGTCAAAGATCCCGAGTCTTATTCCGAGGTTCCACCTTCACCATTCACGGATCAAGGCAAGTCATCACCCTTCTGTGGAAACAGTTGATTATCATTGAGCCCATGTTTTAATAAACTATCGCTATAACTCATAGGTTAATATTGCATTAGTCAAATGTCAAGCCTTACACTTATATTTATTAGATCCCCGTCCTTGTGTGCAAACCCAAGCCATGCTTATTGAGCCTTAACTCCTTGTCACTCTACAAATACTATATTAGCTAGTGCCCAATGTACCGGCACAACTGCTATAGGATAAAAATAATGAGTCGTAGTTAGATGGATTCTGGTATATGAAATACCCCGTTATTCTTGTCTCTGGATTCTATTGGAGTTAGGTATGTTATAAGTATGGTGGGTTCTGGGTGCAAGCTCGGAAACTGGTTGGTCGCACCCGGGGCACTATAAGGACCGGTCTGCGGGATCTGTTGCAAAGCACTTCCGTACCAACCACAAGTCTAATGGGTAAGTCCTAACTGGAAGTGTGGAACACTCCGGCTCTCGGCACCATAGTGGAGGGGGCAAGGGGATAGCCCTCAGGGCGCCTTGTACCGACGATGGCTCAAGGGGGGTATAGTGGAAACTCGACACGTCGAGACACGATACGAAACCTATAAGAGGGTGCTGTTGAGTCGGGGAAGACCATATGGAAGGTTTTGGCACGAGTTCCCGTGAAATGGGTCATCTCGTTACACTTTGGTGTAAGTGATGAGTGCGTGCCTTGTGGGTACAGTGGTACATCTCTGATCAGAGTAATTTAATCTTTTCGAAAAGCCGAGCCCACGGTTAAGGGCGGGTTGTGTGACTACTCGCAGTTAGTTTACAAATGTTTGAATGATTATTCATGGCATGTAAGGACTGTTGTGCGAGGAGGTAAAACGTACTCCTCGAGTTAGAAGATGATGATGCATACACATGTTTACTTTTCAGTACTAATAAATTGTTCACATTTAATGCTTTACAAATTATGCTTTTCCGCAAAATAAGCCACTATCCCCCTTGTTATTATCTTGCATTATATTTGCATTCGGTGTCTTGCTGAGTACATCCGTACTCACCCCGTTGACTTACACCATCAGAGCCCGTCTACTATGAGAAGGATGAAGGTCTGGAGTAGTGACCCAGTCAAGGCGAGACTGGAAGGAGGCGTTCATCTAGGACCCTTTATTTTATTAGTTTCTCTTCACCTTTATTCACTTTGTATTAATACGGTCCACGAACCGTGAATGATTGCTCGTATTTGTACGTGGTCGCATGATAAACGTCTTGGTTTATTGATTTTCTTTGGAATTTCAATAAAAGTCCTGATTTATTAAATCGGGGCGTGACAGGATGGGACTATAGTTAGAAAAAAGGCTAGACTTGTAGCTCGGGGTTATTCTCAATTAGAAGGGATTGATTTTACTGAAACTTTTGCACCTGTTGCTCATCTTGAGGCCATTAGGATTTTTCTTGCCTTTGCGACATCTCGGGGATTCAAACTCTATCAAATGGATGTCAAAAGTGCTTTTCTTAATGGTTTCATAGGCGAAGATGTTTATGTAAAACAACCCCCTGGTTTTGAAAACCTCAAATACCCACATAAAGTCCTTAAACTTCATAAGACTCTTTATGGACTCAAGCAAGCCCCTCGGGCATGGTATGACAGACTTAAGTCTTTTCTGCTTGAGCGGAGGTATTTGATGGGATCTGTTGATAAAACCCTGTTCACTTTCAAGCATGGCAAAGATTTCCTCCTAGTTCAGATTTATGTGGATGATATCATCTTTGGTGGCTCTTCTCATGCTTTGGTTGCCGAGTTTGCAGATGCCATGAGCAGGGAGTTCGAGATGTCCATGATGGGCGAACTCACTTTTTTCCTTGGTTTGCAAATCAAGCAAAGCAAACAAGGTACTTTCGTCCACCAGATGAAGTACACCAAGGACCTGCTCAAGAAGTTCGACATGGCTGATGCGAAGCCACTAGCCACTCCAATGGCTACATTTGTAGCATTGGATCCTGACGAAGATGGAGAAGCCGTAGATCAGAAGGAGTTCTGAAGCATGATCGGCTCCCTCCTCTACTTGACTGCTACGAGGCCGGACATACACTTCGCAGTGTGTCTGTGTGCTCGTTTTCAGGATTCACCACGAGCTTCGCACCGCCAAGCGGTAAAGCGCATTTTTAGGTATCTCAAACATACCCTTGAATTTGGCATTTGGTATTCGGCGTCTTCCTCTTTGTGTCTTCGAGGTTATTCCGATGCGGACTTTGCTGGGTGTAGGATTGATAGGAAAAGTACCTCTGGTACATGTCATTTTCTGGGTACTTCTCTAGTTTGTTGGTCTTCCCGCAAACAGTCTAGTGTTGCACAATCAACGACTGAGGCCGAATATGTTGCTGCAGCTAGCTGTTGCTCTCAGATTTTGTGGATGGTTTCCACTTTGCGGGATTTCGGGTTAGATTATAAGAGTGTTCCACTTTTCTGTGATAACACTAGTGCTATTTGTATTTCAAACAACCCGTTTCAGCATTCCAGAACCAAACACTTTGATGTGCGATATCATTTTCTCAGAGATCATAATGAGAAGGGTGATATTGAATTCAATATGTTGATACTCAACACCAGCTAGCCGATATTTTCACAAAACCCCTCGATGTTTCTCGTTTTGCCTACTTGCGTGGGGAACTTGGTATTTGTCACCCTTACGGCATTTTGTGAGGGGGAGCAGATTTAATTGTCTTGCATATGCTCATCATGTGTGAAATTGCATTTACATCTTTTGCACTTATATGCCTGATTTTAATTCATGTAATTATGACAGCTCAGCTCTATTTAATATATCTGAAACATTTTGTGCATGATTTTCTCTTTCCAAAATCAAATCATGCTCACTACTTAGTCTTGGATCTAGCATGTGTAGGACTGCTTTAGCTATCTTTTATCTGCTTGATATCAAGACTCTTTTTCTCTGGATTCTAAACATTGCAACTTGAAAAATTGTATTCATGGAGATTCATCAAGTGCTAAACAATTTGGTCACTAAATTAAAAAAAATCAAAACTCCATGATTTGCATGCTACAAGTGAAAAGATCCAGGTGGGTTTGTTTGTCGCACTACTCTATTTTAGACTGCTTACCATTGCACATTGGTCTGAACTGGGATAGTGTAGTGTATGCCTAAATCACTGCCTTAAGCTTCTGATGGCTTTCATGCCTAGGTTTGGCCTGATTGGAAAGTATAAGGTGGACAAACAAATAACCCCTGGCATTATGAAAAGAACAACAAAATTCATTGATCATCAAGTTTGCTTTCAATGCTCCATTTGAACTGGACTTGTTTGTCTAGAGTAGAAATTGACTAGCTTTGCGCAGTCCCAGCTTTTACTTGTCTAGTTACCTTGATTGAGTGGTGATGCTTTTATTTCAAAATGATAAAATCACATGATGTCATCATGTTTTTAGAGAATGTTAAATTGAGCTGAGCACATGATAATTGGTATTAATATTGGCATATTTTTGCTTTATATGTCTTTGCAATTCTGCCCATTTCGAAGCTTTGCATCTTTTTAAAAAATGTTCCTTGATGCTTGCATTGCCAAAGGGGGAGAAATTGTTGAGTTCTCTGCAGCAAAGGGGGAAAATTAACTGAGGGGGAGTTTTTATCTTGCAAAGGGAAGTTTTGCCGAAGGGGCTTTTACTCTTTTGAAAAGGGGGAGGAAAATTCTTGTCAAGTGACATGATTTGGCTCGTTTCTGAGTTTTTATGGTCACTTGTGTGCTGAAATTTTTCAAATTTTCTTGAACTTGAAAGTGGTTGTCAATGCACTCATCAAGGGGGAGATTGGGAAACCAAGGGTTGGTTTCGGAGTCTGTGATGAGTCATTGACAGATTTTACCCTCTGATTCGAAGGGGTCCCTCCGAAGGGGTTCGTATGCGATGTGCTATTATATATGCTATTAATTATATTATTGTATTAATTTGTGGTTTGTTGATGATTTCATTACGGTGAATAGTATTACATAGATATATACTTTCTTATATATATTCTTTTCGTATGCAATTTTGTATGTGACAAAAGCGTAAGTAGTGTAACGATATCTATGTGTCACCTGTTTCGGACTAACATGTCTCACATGTGTCATGTGCGTGAGATGTGTAGGTCTGGAATTGTCCCTTTTTGGATAGCCTCAGAATGGGCGACAAAGTGTCGTATTTATGATGAGTCATGAGAAACCAAGGGTTGGTTTCGGAGTCTGTGATGAGTGATTGACAGATGTTACCCTCTGATTCGAAGGGGTCCCTCTGAAGGGGTTCGGAGGTTGTTTCACCGAAAGGTTCGGTAGGTCTGATTGCTGCAGCTGATGCAGTGGAGTGTGCCTATCGGAGGGGTTCGATAGTACACGATGACTGAGTTGTACCGAAGGGCTCGGTACTTTGGGTGGTACACCGGAGTGTGTATCGGAGGTTGTTTACCCGGAGAGGTCTCCAGGGTACTGGATACACTTGTCTGTTTGTCTGTGGTGCGTAGGGGACTTTGGAGGCAACGGACGGTTCGTAGCAAGTGAACCTGGGTCAAGCGGGAGGCTTGATGCCAGGGGAGCAGGGAGCTCCGTCACGAAGGCTGCGAAGGGGTCGAGGTCGGACCTCGGGTCGAGGTGCGCCAGAGAAAGCAGTAAGTGAGGAGCCTGGCTCCGGGTGAAGGTACCCCGAGACGAAGTCCTCGGAGGCGAGGCACTTTGAAGGGTACTCCAAATGGAGTGACTTCGGAGTATGGTGGATCAAGTCCTCAGCAATGAGGCAAGGTGTTCGAAGTGTGCTCCGGAGGGAGACACTCGAAGGTATACCCGACGAAGGTCTCAGAAGTCGAGGTGCATCGAAGGCATGGTCCGGGTGAGGATCGTCGAGGAGTGTGCTCGGGGAGAGACACTACGACGAAGTGCTCATGGAATGCTTCATGTGGAGGCCTTGGACGAAGGAAGGACTTCGAAGGGTGGTACTCCAAAGGTGGGGCTTCAGAGTGAAGCAAGCTTCGGAGCGAAGCTGGCTTCTCCGGAGGGAAGCAGGCTTCGGAGTGAAGCAGGCTCCGGAGCGAGGCTAGCTCCGGAGCGAGGCTAGCTCCGGAGTGAGGCTGACTTGAGGTACTTCGGCCATGCATGGCTTCAGTACACGGACTGACGGAGTTCGAGCTGGGAGAAGGTGCGAAGTCATGGTGGTCCACTCCGAAGGTGTTGGTGCGAAGGCCCAAGGGCTTTGACGGCTTTGGCTTAAAACCGTCACTGTATCGAAGGCTGACTTCGGTGAACCAAAGGCCGTCAGGCTCAAGGCTTCTCACCGAAGCTACCGCACCCCTCGCGTGCGAAGGGGGGCTTCAGAAGGGTCCAAAACTGCAAAGGCTGACAGCGTCTGCTCTGTAAAAACTAGTACTATCTCCACTGCAAAGCTGACAAAAGAAGCCTCCAAATAAAATAGACTACCAGTTGTACCCCCCTGTTCTGATGAGACAAAACCGGTGTAAACCCTAGGGGTAAAGTAGTCTATTCACAGGGCTGAATATTGCCTATAAATAGTGGAGGCTGGCTAGGTCACATCAACACTTTGAGCATTCATTTTTGAGCTCCTGTGCTAGCCGCCACATACCTTGTATTCAGATATGTGAGTTCATTTTGTGTTCCTTGTTCAAGCATTGAAGCTTTGATTCTGTTTTCATTTACTGCTTGAACTTGTATGCATACTTCTCTACATGCTTTGATTTCTCTGTGCACCATCTTCTTGTGAGTTTTTCTAGAGAGGTGTGTGAGAAGTCTGTCTGGGTGAAGTGTGTTTTTCAGTGTCTGTTCGCTCTGTGTAAACTGGAGGCTAGACCTCTCTGATTACTAGCGCAGCGCTGTCTCTGTGTTGAATCAAAGCCCGTTTTCTTCCCGTGTCAAAGTCCTTAGCGAAGTCTGTTCAGTGTGCGTGTAGACCTTCGAAGTACGAAGCCTAGCACCAGTTGCTGTCGCTGAGTATTTGGTTGAAGTCCGTAGGGGGAAGTCTACTCTTGCGAAGGGTGTAGTGCGAAGCCTGCTCGAAGGCACCTTGTGTGCGGAGCCTGCACTGCCTTAGCAGAGTTGATCGAAGTCCTCATAGGGAAGTCCGCTCTTGTGAAGTGCGAAGCCTGCTCGGAGCACCCTATGTGCGGAGCCTGCACTGACTTAGCAGAGCTTATTTTCTGGGGTTGTGGGTGGAGCGAAGTCTTCTTGGCTTCGAACTTTTTCTCCTTGCGATGCCTGTTTTCTGAGCTGTAAAATACCTCCTAACCAGAACTTCGAAGGGTGTGGTCGAAGCCTGTTCCGCAGAAGATAGAATTAAAACATAAGGCTATTTTAGTATTAAATTTTAAAAGCTCATATTCACCCCCCCCCCTCTGGTCGCCGTTTCCGGTCCAACAAGTCATGAGTCCGAATGAGATTTCAGTATCATAACCTTGTTGTTCTCCATTGCACCATTATCAGGCGTGCAATTGGAGAACAATGGGGTTATGCTGCTGAAATTTCGTTCGGACTCATTGCTCATCATAAATAACACGCTCTATCGGTCACTCTTGGGTGGGTTTAGGACATATCTTTTTCTATAGACATAGGGTCGTGGTATGTAGAAACGTCTAATACTTATGATGCATTCTCGATTGAAAGAATGTTGGCTCTATAGAATGGCTGAGGACCGACAATGGATGTATAGTGGTTGGAAAAAAAAGTGGAGCTCACATGAGGGAATGGGTAATCAACGCTAAGAAATTTGTTGATCGTGCATTCGTTTTGATAAAAAAAACTCTGGCGCGAGGTGCCCATGCATGAAGTGCAGAAATTCTCATTGTCAAGACAAGAGAATGTTGTCACTGCACATTTGCAAATATGGTTTCTTGCTAGATTATGAAGTTTGGGTGCACCATGGCGAGACAGGCCATGAAAAAATAGTATTAGTAGTGGAAGAAGAAGATGATAGTGCGGCTGACGATAGGATGAATGAGATGCTTGATGTTATACAACCAAAGTTTGAAACAAACCCTGAGAATCCTCCTACACCAGAGGTTCAAAAGTTTTTCGACATCCTTCGAGCTTTAGAAGAGCCGTTGCATTAGCACACCACCGTAAGTGTTCTCGCTTTCGTGACCCGTCTTATGGCTATTAAGTTGAAATTTGCATTCTCCAACAATTATTACAAGGAGCTCGTGAACCTGATCAGTGATGTCCTTCCTATGAACCATAAGATGCCAAAAGACATGTACCGGTCAAAGAAAATGATTTCTGCTCTTGATATAGAGTATGAGAAGATTGATGTGTGCCAAGATAACTGTATGATTTTCTGGAAAGAACATAGGAATGAGATGAAATGTGAGAAACCAAGGGTGGTTTCGGTGTTTGTGATGAGTGATTGACTGGATTTTACCCTCTGTTCGAAGGGTACCTCCGGAGGGGCTTCGGAGGTGGTACCTCCGAAGGGTGTTCGGAGGTGTGTCACCGGAGTGAGTTCGGTGTTTGCTTGCTGCAGCTGTGCAGCGGAGTGTGCTCGTCGGAGGGGTCCGACAGTACACGATGACTGGGTTCGTACCGAAGGCTTCGGTACTTTGGGCGGTACACCGGAGTGTGTGCCGGAGGTTGCTAACCCGGAGAGGTCTCCGGAGTACTGGATACACTTGTCTGTTTGTCGGTGGTGCGCAGGGACTTCGGAGGCGACGGACAGGGTTCGAGCCAGGTGAACTTGGGTCAAGCGGGTGGTTTGATGCCAAGGGAGCGGGGAGCTCCGTCACGGTGGCTGCGAAGGTGGTCCGGGTCGGTCCTCGGGTCGAGGCGTGCCAGGTGAAGGCAGAGAGTGCGGAGCGTGGCTCCGGCTGAAGGTACTCCGAGACAAAGTCCTCGGAGCTGAGGCACTTCGAAGGTACTCCGAATGGAGTGACTTCGGAGTTGGTGGAACAAGTCCTCTGCGGAGGCAAGGGATTCGAAGTGTGCTCCGGAGGGAGACACTCGAAGGTGCCCGACGAAGGTCTCAGAAGTCGAGGCGCATCGAAGGCATGGTCCGGGTGAGGCTCGTCGAGGAGTGTGCTCGGGAAGAGGCACTGCGACGAAGTGCTCATGGAATGCTTCATGCGGAGGCCTTGGACGAAGGAGGGACTTCGAAGGGTGGTACTCCGAAGGTGGGGCTTCGGAGTATGAAGGACTTCGGAGCGAGGCTAGCTCCGGAGTGAGGATGACTTGTGGTGCTTCGGCCATGCATGGCTTCGGTACACGGACGGACGGTGTTCGAGCTCGGAGTAGCTGCGAAGCCGTGGTGATCCACTCCGGAGGTGGTGGTGCGAAGGCCCAAGGGCTTTGACGGCTTCGGCTCAAAACCGTCACTGTATCGAAGGTCATCTTCGGCGGAGCGAAGGCCAACAGGCTGCAGGCTTCTCGCCGAAGCTTCCGCACCCCTCGCGTGCGAAGGGAGGTTCCAGAAGTCAACACTGTAAAGGCTGACACTGTCTGTTCTGAAAAAGGCTGACACTGTCCCCTCTGCAGCTGACAGAGAAGCCTCCAAAATAAAGGTGGACTACCTTTTGTACCCCTTAGTTCTGTAGAGACAAAATGAATGTAAACCCTAGGGGTAAAGTAGTCACTTCCTTAGGATGAATCCATGGGCTATAAATATGGGGGCTCGGTAGGTAACATTTAACACTTTGAGCATTTACTGTTGAGCTCCTGTAGCCATACACTTCAATTGAATACATCCTGAGAGTTCATTTTTCTGTGTTCCTTGTTCAAGCGGCGAAGCCCTGCTTCAGTGTGCTTTTGCTTGAGCTCGTGTTGCATACCTCGCTTGTCTTTAGTTCACCGAAGCCTGTCGTGGCGAAGGGTGTTTTTCTGGCGAAGTGTGTTTTTCAGTGTGCTGTCGCTCTGTGTACACGAGGCAAGACCTCGCTGCTTACTAGCGAAGCCCTGTTTTATTCCCGTGTTGCTTCTTGTGTCGAAGCCCTTAGCGAAGTCCGTTGTGTGTGCGTGTAGACCTTCGGGTACGAAGCCCAGCACCCGTTGCTGTCGCCAAGTACTTGGTCGAAGTCCTCAGAGGGCTGTCCACTCTCGCGAAGGGTGAAGTGCGAAGCCTGCTCGAAGCACCCTGTGTGCGGAGCCTGCACTGACTTAGCAGAGTTGGTTTTCGAGGGTTGTAAGTGGAGCGAAGTCTTCTTGGCTTCGAACTTTTGCCTCTCCGAAGCCTGTGTTCGAAGGTGTCGAAGTACCTCCGAACCTGACCTTCGAAGGCTGTGTTCGAAGCCTGTTCCGCAGAAGACAGAACAGATCCGAAGGCTAAGTTTTTAGCCCGAAATTTTAAAAGCTCCCATTCACCCCCCCTCTGGTCGCCGTTTCCGGTCCAACAATTGGTATCAGAGCGGGTAAGATCACCAGTTGACCTTAACCGGTTTTGTGATCTGTTGGCGACATGGATAGAGGCAGTAAAATTCCTCTGTTCGATGGGACAGATTTTGCATACTGGAAGGTGCGCATGGAGGCTTACTTGTTAAGCCAAGGAAATGCTATTTGGGAGATTGTGGACTCACAATACTCCATCCCTGATACCCGCACCACTCAAACCGAAAAAGATCAATATATTGCCAACTCGAAGGCAAGGAACATACTGTTCATTGGTTTGAGTCGGAGTGAGTTTGATAGGGTGCAGCACCTTAGGACTGCTAGGGAAATTTGGACAACGCTCACTATTTATCATGAGGGCTCTACTCAGATTAAGGCCAGGCGCCAAAGCACCTATAACCAACAGTATCAGCTGTTTGTGCAGGCACCTGGTGAATCTATAGATGCCATGTTTTCGCGTTTTGATGCGATAGTGAGTAACTTGCGATCCAACGGGACGCTTGCTTACAGTGATCACGATAGGGCTATCAAGCTTCTCTATGCTCTTGACCGTAGCATATGGGAGGTGAAGATATCCAGCATTGAGGAGTCCACAGGCTATGACACTCTAACCTGTGATGAACTCTTTAGCAAGCTGAAGTCCACAGAGATTGCCAAGGCATCTCTTGCGGTGCACAGAAGCTCTTTGCCACAGCCATTGGCATTGGTTTCTAGCACTAGCCGTGGCACCACTGCAGAACCAAGCACATCAGGCACTTGTGTTCTTGCAGATGGTTTTGCTTTGTCCTCCCTGGTCTCCGTCACAAAGGAGCAGGTGGATACTCTAGCTGATGATGAGCTTGCTCTCATTGCCCGGAGGTTCACCCGCTTTCATCATGAGAGACGGGATCAGCGGAGAAGTGGTTTTAGTGGCTGCTATGAATGTGGCGACACCTCTCACATCAAGGCCAATTGCCCCAAGGTCAAAAAGAGAGATGAGAGTGACCGCCCTAAATTCCACAAAAAGGAGAGGAAGCCCTTTGTGAAGGGCAAGCGCGGCAAGATGGCTAAGAAAGTAGCCAAGGCCGCTTCCAGAGCTTTTGTTGCTGCTCTCAGCGACATCGACACTTCCTCAACTGAGGAGTCGAGCTCTGAGGAGGAGGAGTCCCCAAGGAAGGAGGACAAGAAGGACAAGAAGGGACGTGACTTCACCGGCCTTTGCTTCATGGCCGACAGCGATCACAGCGGCGATGAGCTAGACTCATCTGAGGTAAACCTGTCTCCTGACCAGCTTCTAATTAAATTAGATGAGCTAAATGAAGTTGTGCTAGGTCAGGATAGATTGCTTGTGCAAGCCGCTAGAGAAAGAAAAGACCTTAGACTTAGGCTAGAATCTGTATCTACTGAATATGCCATGCTTAAGTCTAAATTTGATGATGCTGAATGTGAATCATGTTCTGTTGTCATGAGTGAGCTTGCTCAGTTGCGTTCTGTTCATGCTCAAACTCTTTCTGAGCTTGAGACTGCACAGAAGCAGCTTTTGGAGGTGGATTCTAGACCTCATGATGTTGATTGCATGAACTGCTCTTTATTACGCGATAGCATTAATTTACGTGATAAGCATGTTCATGATTTGGAGGCTAGATTGGAGAGGGCCGGTAGTTCTAAGGATGTGCAACCTGTTTGTGACACTTGCATTACCCTTAAGGACCAGCTAGGCACTGTCAGAAAGCGAGCTGAAAACCTCATGTCTGAAAATGAATACCTTCTCTCTGTGGTAAATAAATGCACTGAAGGGAAGGGTAGGATGGATTTGCTCTTGGCCAAGACCAAGTTGTGTGCTGACAGAGCCGGGGTAGCTCTAGGTTTGGGTTTTGAGAGGATAGCTTCAGACAGTAAGACCAAAACTGTTTTTACCTCTCCCACCACCCTAGAGAAAGAGAGAGCTCTGTTGGACACCCCATCAGCCAAAAAGCCTACCCTTCCACCAAAGAAAACCACTCCTCCTGCCAAGAAAAATCCTCCCAAGAAAACCACACAGAAGAAACCCAAGGAGCCTGTGAGAGTTGCTCCTGTGACCCATGAGAGTGCCCCCAGGAGAGTGTTTCACTGTTCTTATTGTCAGAGGGCGGGTCATTTGATTGGTTTCTGTTTCCGTCGCATCAAGGATGAGCGACGTGCACAGGCGATGAGCTATCAGGACATGCATTACCATCTTTAGGTATGCATGAGTCTGAGTATTACTCTCGTCCTGTTTTCGAGGCTCCTCGTGCTTCTCGGAGAGGTTTTGCTCCTCGAGGTGTTCACCATGTTCCATATGGTGGCAGACCTCGGGCGAGTAGCTTTGTACCTCGTCAGAGTAGGAGACCTCGACATGCTTTGCGTTCTTTGCATGTAGGTAGACCTCGCACTTTGCATCATTCTGATTATTATGTGCGTAGACCGTCTACTTTTACTGTGCCTACTACTCGTGTCACTCAGTGCTGGATGCCTCGTCATTATTTTACTCACCCCAGCACTGAGCGATCGAGGCGTTCTCATCATGTGTAGGCGACAGGTCGAGGCTTGGAGGGCACGTGGATAATGGACTCCGGTTGTTCGCGCCACATGACCGGAGATGCAAATTGGTTCTCCAGCCTCACCACAACCAAGCAAAGGGAACATATCACCTTCGGAAACAATCGAAGGAGTAGAGTGAAAGGTAAAGGTGTGGTAAGGATTAACACGAACTTCACTCTCAAAGATGTTGCTTTGGTTGAAAACCTGGGATACAATTTGTTGTCTGTATCTCAGTTGCTTGATGAGGGCTTCGAAGTGCGATTTCATCGCGATACTTCGCAAGTGCTCAATTCTGATGGCGTTGTGGTGTGTAAGATCTTTAGAGTTGGGAGAGTTTTTGGAGCTGATTTTTCAGAGTCGTCTGGTTCTTCTCATTGCCTTGTTGCACATTCGACTTCTGAGCTTTGGAAATGGCATAGGAGACTAGGGCATATGAGCTTTGAATTGCTCGCTCGTCTGAGCGCCCTAGGTTTGATCCGAGGATTGCCCAAGCTCAAGTTTGAGAAGAATTTAGTTTGCGCTCCTTGTCGACATGGAAAAATGATTGCCGCTTCGCATTCGCCAGTCACCACAGTGATGACTGAACAACCCGGAGAACTTCTCCATATGGACACTGTAGGTCCTTCTCGGGTTAGTTCTTTAGGCGGCAAGTGGTATGTACTTGTTATTGTCGACGATTTCTCTCGCTACTCTTGGGTCTTCTTTCTTGCCAGCAAGGATGAAGTGTTTTCACACTTTCGGAGCTTGGCTTTGAGACTTTTCACTGAACTCCCTGGTGCATTAAAATTCATTCGAAGCGATAATGGCACCGAGTTCAAAAATAGTCTCTTTGTTGACTTTTGCATGGAGCATGGCATAGAACATCAATTCTCTGCTCCGCGGGTTCCTCAACAGAACGGTGTTGTTGAGAGGAAGAACCGCACTTTGGTTGAGATGGCTAGGACGATGCTTGATGAGCATAGGACTCCTAGAAAATTCTGGGCTGAGGCCATGAACACTGCTTGCTACATCTCAAACCGAATTTTCTTGCGCTCAATTTTAAACTTGACATCTTATGAGCTGCGTTTTGGGAGACAGCCCAAGGTTACTCATCTTCGAGTTTTTGGCTGTCGCTGCTTTATCCTAAAACGTGGTAACTTGGATAAATTTGAGTCGCGATCTTCTGACGGGATCTTTTTGGGTTATACTACTCATGGTCATTCTTATCGTGTTTATAACTTGGAAACTAACACTGTCATCGAGTCATGTGATGTGACTTTTGATGAGTCAACCCCCTCTGTTAGTTCTGCTTTTGAACAGGCAAATGAACACGACATGGAACAGACCTTATTCGAAGACGAAGATCCCGGAGAATTCGAGGATGATCCCCTACTACCCTCGACATCGACCCCCGAAGCTGACCCCGCTTCAACTACTTCGGCACGAGGTCCCGAAGCGTCTACCTCAACATCGGTCATCTTGGACCACTCCAACGCACAAGTTGAGGGGGAGACTGCATCCCGCCGCGAGGCTCCACATCATGTCCAAAGGATGCACCCTCCCGAGCAGATCATTGGTGAGCTTGATCAAAGGGTAACACGTTCACACGCTCATTTTACTAATGCTGCTTTTGTTGCTTCTTTCGAGCCCTTAGATGTTAGTCATGCACTTTCTGATTCTAGTTGGATCAATGCCATGCATGAAGAGCTTGAGAATTTTGAAAGAAATCAAGTCTGGACTTTAGTTGATCCTCACCTAATGTTCATTTCATTGGAACAAATGGATTTTTAAAAATAAACAAGGGGAGGATGGAACAATTGTTAGAAATAAGGCTAGACTTGTAGCTCAGGGTTTTTCTCAACTAGAAGGGATTGATTTTACTGAAACTTTTGCACCTGTTGCTCGCCTTGAGGCCATTAGGATTTTGCTTGCCTTTGCGACATCCCGGGGATTCAAACTCTATCAAATGGATGTCAAAAGTGCTTTTCTTAATGGCTTCATAGGTGAAGATGTTTATGTAAAACAACCCCCTGGTTTTGAAAACCCCAAGTACCCACATAAAGTCCTTAAACTTCATAAGGCTCTTTATGGACTCAAGCAGGCCCCTCGGGCGTGGTATGATAGACTTAAGTCTTTTCTGCTTGAGCGAGGGTATTTGATGGGCTCTGTTGATAAAACTTTGTTTACTCTCAAGCATGGCAAAGATTTCCTCCTAGTTCAGATTTATGTGGATGATATCATCTTTGGTGGCTCTTCTCATGCTTTAGTTGCCGAGTTTGCAGATACCATGAGCAGGGAGTTTGAAATGTCGATGATGGGTGAACTCACCTTTTTCCTTGGTTTGCAAATCAAGCAAAGCAAACAAGGTACTTTTGTCCACCAGACAAAGTACACCAAGGACCTGCTCAAGAAATTCGACATGTCCGATGCGAAGCCCCTCGCCACTCCAATGGCTACATCTGTAGCATTGGACCCTGACGAAGATGGAGAAGCCGTAGATCAGAAGGAGTTCCGGAGCATGATCGGCTCCCTCCTCTACTTGACTGCCACGAGGCCGGACATACACTTCGCTGTGTGTCTGTGCGCTCGTTTTCAGGCTTCACCACGAGCTTCGCACCGCCAAGCGGTTAAGCGCATACTAAGGTATCTCAAACACACCCTTGAGTTTGGCATATGGTATTCATCGTCTTCTTCTTTATGTCTTAGAGGTTATTCAGATGCGGATTTTGCTGGGTGTAGAATTGATAGGAAGAGTACCTCTGGTACTTGTCATTTTCTGGGTACGTCTCTGGTTTGCTGGTCTTCCCGCAAACAGTCTAGTGTTGCACAATCGACGGCTGAGGCCGAATATGTTGCTGCAGCTAGCTGTTGCTCTCAGATTTTGTGGATGGTTTCCACTTTGCGGGATTTCGGGTTAGATTATAAGAGTGTTCCTCTTTTCTGTGATAACACTAGTGCTATTTGTATTGCAAACAACCCGGTTCAGCACTCCAGAACCAAACACATTGATGTACGGTATCATTTTCTCAGAGATCACAATGAGAAGGGTGATATTGAACTTCAATATGTTGATACCCAACACCAGCTTGCCGATATTTTTACAAAACCCCTCGATGCTTCTCGATTTGCTTACTTGCGTGGGGAACTTGGCATTTGTCACCCTTACGGCATTTTGTAAGGGGGAGCTGATTTTAATTGTCTTGCATATGCTCATTATGTGTGGAATTGCACTTACATCTTTTGCAATTATATGCCTGCTTTTAATTCAAAGAATTCATGTCAGCTCAGCTCTATGAAATATGTCTGGAACATTGATTGTGCATGATGTTTTATTTTCTAAAAATCAAAACTTGCTCACCACACAATCTTGTATCTAGCTTGTTTAGGCAGGACTGCTTTTAGCTATCTTTTATCTACTTGACAGCAAGACAATGTTCCTTGGATGCTAAATATGCAACTTGAAAATTGTGTTCTTTATTCATGGATACTCATCAAAAGTTTAATTCTTCAAAATCAAAAATTCATGATTTGCCTGGTTTCAATGAAAAGATCCAGGAGGGTTTGTTTGTCGCACTACTCTATTCTAGACTGCTTACCATTGCACGTTGGTCTGAACTGGGATAGTGTAGTGTATGCCAAAATCACCGCCTTAAGCTTCAGATGGCTTTCTTGCCTAGGCTTGGCTTGATTGGAAAGTATAAGGTGGACAAACAAATAACCCCTGGCATTAAGAAAAAGAACAACAAAATTAATTGATCATCAAGTTTGCTTTCTCAGCTCCTTTTGAACAAGACTTGTCTGTCTAGGGTAGAATTTGTTAGCTTTGCGCAGTCCTTGCCTTTCATGTCTAACTACTGTGATTAAGTGGTGATGCTTTTACTTCAAAATGACAAAATCACATGCCATCATCTTGTTTCACAGATTGTTAAATTGAGCTGAGCACATGATCATTAGTTTTAATGTTGGCATATTTTTGCATTATATGTCTTTGCAATTCTATTCATTCCGAAGCTGTGCATCTTTTTGAATGCTCCTTGATGCTTGCATTGCCAAAGGGGGAGAGATTTTGCTATGTTCTCTGCTGCAAGAAGGCATTATTTCTAAAGGGGGAGAGATTTTTGACATAAAGGGGGAGAAAAAATTGCTCAAACTCAGGGGGAGTTTTTTATCCAAAGGGAGTTTTGCCGAAGGGGCTTTTACTCTTTTTCAAAGGGGGAGAAAATTTCTTTTATCAAGTGACATGCTTTGGCTCTTTTCTGAGTTTTTATGGTCACTTGTGTGCTGAAAATTTTTACATTTTCTTGAATCTGGAATTGGTTGT
Source organism: Zizania palustris (assembly GCA_019279435.1). Classification (NCBI taxonomy): domain Eukaryota; kingdom Viridiplantae; phylum Streptophyta; class Magnoliopsida; order Poales; family Poaceae; genus Zizania; species Zizania palustris. The sequence goes on from JAAALK010000285.1 coordinate 93,425,839, forward strand.
CAATGCACTCATCAAGGGGGAGATTGAGAAACCAAGGGTGGTTTCGGTGTTTGTGATGAGTGATTGACTGGATTTTACCCTCTGTTCGAAGGGTACCTCCGGAGGGGCTTCGGAGGTGGTACCTCCGAAGGGTGTTCGGAGGTGTGTCACCGGAGTGAGTTCGGTGTTTGCTTGCTGCAGCTGTGCAGCGGAGTGTGCTCGTCGGAGGGGTCCGACAGTACACGATGACTGGGTTCGTACCGAAGGCTTCGGTACTTTGGGCGGTACACCGGAGTGTGTGCCGGAGGTTGCTAACCCGGAGAGGTCTCCGGAGTACTGGATACACTTGTCTGTTTGTCGGTGGTGCGCAGGGACTTCGGAGGCGACGGACAGGGTTCGAGCCAGGTGAACTTGGGTCAAGCGGGTGGTTTGATGCCAAGGGAGCGGGGAGCTCCGTCACGGTGGCTGCGAAGGTGGTCCGGGTCGGTCCTCGGGTCGAGGCGTGCCAGGTGAAGGCAGAGAGTGCGGAGCGTGGCTCCGGCTGAAGGTACTCCGAGACAAAGTCCTCGGAGCTGAGGCACTTCGAAGGTACTCCGAATGGAGTGACTTCGGAGTTGGTGGAACAAGTCCTCTGCGGAGGCAAGGGATTCGAAGTGTGCTCCGGAGGGAGACACTCGAAGGTGCCCGACGAAGGTCTCAGAAGTCGAGGCGCATCGAAGGCATGGTCCGGGTGAGGCTCGTCGAGGAGTGTGCTCGGGAAGAGGCACTGCGACGAAGTGCTCATGGAATGCTTCATGCGGAGGCCTTGGACGAAGGAGGGACTTCGAAGGGTGGTACTCCGAAGGTGGGGCTTCGGAGTATGAAGGACTTCGGAGCGAGGCTAGCTCCGGAGTGAGGATGACTTGTGGTGCTTCGGCCATGCATGGCTTCGGTACACGGACGGACGGTGTTCGAGCTCGGAGTAGCTGCGAAGCCGTGGTGATCCACTCCGGAGGTGGTGGTGCGAAGGCCCAAGGGCTTTGACGGCTTCGGCTCAAAACCGTCACTGTATCGAAGGTCATCTTCGGCGGAGCGAAGGCCAACAGGCTGCAGGCTTCTCGCCGAAGCTTCCGCACCCCTCGCGTGCGAAGGGAGGTTCCAGAAGTCAACACTGTAAAGGCTGACACTGTCTGTTCTGAAAAAGGCTGACACTGTCCCCTCTGCAGCTGACAGAGAAGCCTCCAAAATAAAGGTGGACTACCTTTTGTACCCCTTAGTTCTGTAGAGACAAAATGAATGTAAACCCTAGGGGTAAAGTAGTCACTTCCTTAGGATGAATCCATGGGCTATAAATATGGGGGCTCGGTAGGTAACATTTAACACTTTGAGCATTTACTGTTGAGCTCCTGTAGCCATACACTTCAATTGAATACATCCTGAGAGTTCATTTTTCTGTGTTCCTTGTTCAAGCGGCGAAGCCCTGCTTCAGTGTGCTTTTGCTTGAGCTCGTGTTGCATACCTCGCTTGTCTTTAGTTCACCGAAGCCTGTCGTGGCGAAGGGTGTTTTTCTGGCGAAGTGTGTTTTTCAGTGTGCTGTCGCTCTGTGTAACACGAGGCAAGACCTCGCTGCTTACTAGCGAAGCCCTGTTTTATTCCCGTGTTGCTTCTTGTGTCGAAGCCCTTAGCGAAGTCCGTTGTGTGTGCGTGTAGACCTTCGGGTACGAAGCCCAGCACCCGTTGCTGTCGCCAAGTACTTGGTCGAAGTCCTCAGAGGGCTGTCCACTCTCGCGAAGGGTGAAGTGCGAAGCCTGCTCGAAGCACCCTGTGTGCGGAGCCTGCACTGACTTAGCAGAGTTGGTTTTCGAGGGTTGTAAGTGGAGCGAAGTCTTCTTGGCTTCGAACTTTTGCCTCTCCGAAGCCTGTGTTCGAAGGTGTCGAAGTACCTCCGAACCTGACCTTCGAAGGCTGTGTTCGAAGCCTGTTCCGCAGAAGACAGAACAGATCCGAAGGCTAAGTTTTTAGCCCGAAATTTTAAAAGCTCCCATTCACCCCCCCTCTGGTCGCCGTTTCCGGTCCAACAAAATGCTTAAAATGTGGTAAACCAAGATTCGTAGAGGTCGTAAATAAAAACGGTGAAAAAATGACGATAGAGGTTGCTCATAAGCAACTTCGTTACATGCCTCTTACACCTCGAGTGAGACGATTGTTTCTCTCATAGAAAACCGCTAGGCATATGAGATGGCATAAGGAAGGTGTACGTGAGAATAACCAAGTAATGGTGCACCCATCTGATGGTGAGGCATGGAAGGTTCTAGATGATTTTTAATCAAGACTTTGCTAGGGATGCAAGGAATGTTCGCATCAGGTTGGCAACAGATGGATTCACACATTTCAATATAACCGTATCGTCGTACTCTTGTTGGTCTGTCTTTGCTATTCCATACAACCTTTCACCTTTGTTTTGTATGAAATATGAATTTATGTTCATGTGTCTCATTATACCTGGTCCAGAGTAACTTGGAACATTCCTCAACGTGATGCTGAAGCCCTTAATTGAAGAGTTGAAACAATGGTGGAAAGGAGTTGAAGCATATGACTATGACCGGAAGCAAAAATTCAATCTTCAAGTTGCGTATCTATGGTCGGTCCACGATTTTCCAGCATACGGTATTTTTTCTAGTTGGATTTGTCTTGAAAGACTGACATGTCCAATATATGCTAAGGACACAGATTGTTTCTATCTTAACTTTGGGGGAAATATTTATTACTTTGATTGTCATAGATGTTTTTTGCCCATGAATCACCCATTTAGGTTATAAAGGAACAGTTTCAAGAAGGACAATGTTGTTGTAAAGGCACCACCAAGGCGTTTAAATGGTACAGAACTCGTTGATATGCTGAATGAGTTGATCCTTAATGAAAATGGGGATGGATTTGTAGGATTCAGAACTGAACATAACTGGACCCACATATGTGGTTGATGGGAATTGTCGTATGTCAAATCACTGATTCCGATGCACAACATTGACGTCATGCATCAGGAGCGTAATGTTGGTGAAAGCATTATAAGCACATGTATGGATTTTGCGGACATGACAAAAGATAATCTAAAGGCGAGAAGAGATTTAGCAGATGTTTATAATCGATCAACCCTTTAGTTGACAAATAGTGGTGGCAAGCCACGTGCCCCATTTTGTTTAAAACCTAAAGAAAAGAAACAAGTAATGAGGTGGTTGAAAAATTTGAAATTCCCAGATGGTTACGTCGCGGGATTTAGAAGAGCTGTGAATTTGAAGACAAGGAAGTTAAATGGATTGAAAAGTCATGATTACCACATAATAATGGAAAGACTCCTTCCTATAATGTTTCGCGGGTACTTGAATGATGATGTGTGGAAGACGTTAGCTGTGCTGAACCATTTTTATATACAACTTTGTGCTAAAGAAATTAAAAAATAGATTGATGGAAAAGTTGGAGAAAGAGATATCGGTGCTTTTATGTAAATTGGAAAAATATTCCCTCTAGGATTCTTCAATCCAATGCAATATTTACTGGTTGTATCACATTGAAAGGTCCATAAAAAAGCTTAGAGCGATAGTTGGCAATAAAGCCATAGTTGAAGGTTGCATCGCGAAAGAATTTAAATTGAAAGAGATAACATACTTCACTAGTGTATACTTCACTAAGCATCACAATGTCAACACACTTGCTATGCGGTACCATGTGGATGCAGACAATCCTTGCAGTGACCTTCAAATTTTTCAATGGAAGGGCATAATTGTTGGTGTCTCCACGACATATTATGTAACTCAGGAAGAACGGACATATGCCTTGCTTTACATGTACTCAAATATGGAAGAGATGAAACAATATTTCATGTAAGTGAATGTTTTTTGTTTTATATTTTACCGACGATGTTTTATACCTATTTGTTTACCTATTCGTTACAATGACAGTATGTTTGATTCGAAATAATTGACGTCTGGTAATCAACCAATGGAGAAGCATTTAGATAAGTTGCGTCGGGAAGGAATAAATGGAGGGCCTAGTTTCCTCACTTGGTTCAGAGAACATGTAAATCCTTACCTTTTGTGACACGTATTATTTTACTATATTAGGTTAATTATCTTATAAACTTGTATGATTTGCAATGTGTGCTCGCCGGCAATATACATATAGACTTATGACAGCTCTCTTACGGAAGTATTACTGCCAAAAATTACGGTCGATATGATGTGAACGATTTCTACTCCCGTTCAAATATTTTTGAAGCGTATCGACCTTTGGCGGCAACAACTAATACTGGAGTTATTACAAAGGTCATTGATAGCTAAGGACACGAAACTAAGTATTATGGAATCATCAAAAATATAATCGAGTACAACTTTGCCAGGAATAAGGAGCTTAAAGTAGTCTTCTTTAATTGTGATTGGTTTGACCCCAAACATGGTACTTGAGAAAACCAATTTGGAATGGTTGAAGTCAAACACATGGAACGACTATGTGGTTGCGGTAATTTTGTCCTTGCTCACCAAGTCGAGGAGGTGTATTATATGTCGTACCCATGTGAAAAACAAAGTGCTTGGTGGGTAGTCTATAAAGTGAATCCTCGGAAACATCTACAACCCCTAGTGATGTTGCTTATCAATTGGAGGTTGAAGAGGTCGATGATGTTTACTAAGATGATGAATTGCTGACTTCATTTAATGTAGAGCCAGACTCGCCAACAGATTGTTTTCTTGGTGATGCTAATGATGTAGCAGTTACCGAGAAAACGAAACAACAACATAAGAAGAAAAAAGTAACATGGCGTGCTTTGGGAGAAAGGGACAAATTGATCCTAATTTTGATGATAATTTACAAGTAATTATTTTCATAAATGCATTGTGTGTGTTAAATATACTTCATATTACATGTTTTTTTCATAAGTTCTAACTTTTCCTACTAATAAATGTTCATTTGTGCTTGTTTTGAATAGGATGTCGAAAAAGATGAAGAGTGTCATGAGGAAGCTTTTATGCATGAAGAGTACACTGGCCAGTCAGGAGGACACCCTATTGTAAGGTAGCTCCTCTTCTTTAAACAGACGTCGTTAAGAGCAGCTCTTGAGATGCGTAGACCCAACATTGTGGAATCAGCCTATTGCATTTCTAAGAGATGATGAGGTAACATTCAAATTGATTTTTATGCCAGTTATAAACTATTACTAATTGTTTTAATACTATTTTGCAAGATGAAGAGCATGACCCAGAGGGTGCGGGTCAAGAGGATGACCCGGAGGGTGCGGGACAGGGGGCTAACCAGGAGGGTGCAGGGCAGGAGGAGGGTGCGGGTCAGACCGATGTAGAGGCTTTAGTGTCATCCTCACATTCTTTCAAGATTCGCCACCTGGTCGACCCACCTATAGCCCCTTCGGGTGGAAACAAGATCGAGTTCACGTTTGTAGGTGAAGGGTAAGTCTCATACTATGGTGTTTTGCTTTATTGACAAAAATTTCTTTTAGTTTACTAACTTTAGTTATTATATGTTTCTAGATCTTGATTGACTCTAGGTTTGATAGTACTTTGAGGGTCAGACAGGTTAACCAGATATTGGGTAATCGGTGTCGTCTTCACTACCTAGGGCTGCTGATAATGCCTACCGATGAGCGGGAACTATGCACGACATGGGACCAATACCGGTTTGCTCTTGATAGGGCCCACAAAACTTCCCAGGGGGCGGTGTCTCATGAATTCTGGGTATAATTTTTTCATGCATTGTTTCGTTTTAATGCAAACTTTTGGAGTTACAGTAGGTTACTAATCATAACTTTTGCAGTTACGTTTTTGCTTGCCAGAATGCCCTTGTTGTCTTCAACAACAATGCACACAAAGTGGTGAAGGACGCGATTTCGTATGCCCGGATTCAAGCGAATAATGCCTACTACAAGGAGAGACTAGGGCAACGAATGAGCAAGGCGATGAGTTCTTCAGCAATATACTTGACTGAGGAGCAATATCGTTCGGTAAACAATTCTAAATATTTTAATCTTTGATTTTTGAGATTTATTTTCATCTAATGCAGAAGCTTAATATCTCTGTTCAGGCGAGGATTCCGTGGTTTGCAAACCATGAGGATGCCTACTTTGAATTCTGCAAGATTTGGTATTCAGATGAATTCAAGAAGGTTTTCGAGAAGAAAAGGCAATGTCATGGAATGGATCCGAAGCACATATATGAGGCCGATGGACATATCTGTTTGGCTAAACGCATGGTAAGACCTACACTTGTCATTTTATATATATACATTGTAATGCGACTAACTCATATCTACATGAAGCTAAAACTGGTGTTGTGCTAAGTAACATGGAGGTTTATGCTTCTGGTCATAAAGGGGCAGATCCTGCACACCTAGATATGTTGTGTAGTCAGACAGCCACAGATCATTTGGTGATATGTTAACAATTTTAAGAGTTTGCGTTATTTTTGTTCGTCTAATCGGTATTGTTGGTTTTTGTAGACGCAATATGGTCAACACATGGTTCAACTCCATGGAGAGGAGTATGATTGGCGGAGACAACCTGTCGACCCAATGGCCATGTACTCCAGCGGAGGTGGAAAAAGCCATGGATGGTGAGACATTGTTTTTCTCAATGTTTTGTGTATGGTACTGTAATGGTAACTAACTTATCCAATGTTGCATGTATTTCATGTTCAATGGAGTTATTGACTCAAGGGCGATGAGAGCTCAGAAGTCAAAATCAGTCATCTTAGAGCTCCTTAAGAGTTAGCTCCAAACGCCGCCGCTCAGAAGCAATCTAGGAAGTTGTTCAGCTGACGGAGGCAGTCACGTGAGCAAATGATGCAGTCAATAGAGCAAATGAGGCAGTATCAAAACCATTATGCTACCTGGTTTACACAACAGCAGGCGATGATGCAGGTAAGTTCAGTTTGCCACACTATAACTATATAGCAATTAGGAATAAGTTTAAAACTAACTGGTTGCATTACCACATGTATAGTACATTGCCCAGTTGCAAGGAATTGACATGTCGCAGTTCCAACCAATGCCTCCTCCACCACCACCATTGTTTCCAACCAACCAAATGACGGTGATGAGTGAGTATGAATTGTCTCTTTATGGATTTAAATGAGATTTGTGAAATATCCACAAATATGTGGATGTGATACTATTGTTTAATGTGGATGTGTACTTGAAATGTTTTGGACATGGATGTGAGTGTGAATGGGAAATGTGGATGTAATTTTATTGTTGGATGTGGAAATATGTGAATGTGGATTGTTTTGGATGTGCATGTGGATATATGTGATTATGGATTGTTTTGGATATGTGAATGTGGATGTGATTGTATATGTGGATATGTGGATGTGATTGACTGTGAGTGCGAATGGGAGAACCAGGAAAAACAAAAAAATTTCAAGTAACTTCCGTCGGCTTTACCATAGCCAACAGAAGTTAGCTCTTTTCGGTGACGTGGAAAAAATAGCTAACTTCTGTCGGCTATGGTCAAAGCCGACAGAAGTTACGACAGTTTGCCGACGTGACAGAAACCCATAACTTTTGTTGGCCAAACACTGGCCGACGAAAGTTAGTTGTTTTTTCTGACGTGGCAAAATACCACGAAAACTTCCGTCGGCCACATGGAGCTGACGGAAGTTAGCTAATTCCATCGGTGGACGACGAAAATTAGCTAACTTCCATCAAACTGCTTCCGTCGTTCAGATACCGACGGAAGTTGGCTTCTTCCGCCGGAAAAGGCCTAACTTTCTTCGGCCAAAGCCGACAGAAGTTCTCTAGTTTCTTGTAGCGTAGCTCAGAACTTTTGTTAGCTCTTAGGTGGTGCATTAGCAGAATGCTTGTTTCAATTAAAAAGGAGAAATAATCTTACTTTGATATAACGAAAAATAATTTAAGAACATGAATTTTATATCTATAGTTTTAACAGTTTAAAGATAATACTGCATAAAAGAAAGGACAAGAAAATACTAACATAATCTTCAGAATTAGGTTCAAAATCCAAATTTCTCTATAATTTTCTAATGGAAGGAAAAACAACCCAATAAACCATCGACAATAATTTAATCTTTAGCTAAAATAATTAATTTATATTCAGTTTCTATATTTGCAATACTTGATTTTATGAATATTTTTATGCACTTGATTTTATGCCTTTTTATGATTTAAATAAAAAGGGATAACTTTTGTGTATCTTATGTCTCTTAATATAGGGAAAATACTATGACTTGGATGGTGTGTAGTATAAAATATCTATTAGGCTTTATTTAGTCTTCTGAGCCATGAACCATTCTATGTAGATATGGGCCAAGATTTGGGCCTGTCAAACTAAACTTTAGTGGAAGAATCTTCTAGCTATGTTTTTTATATAATTTGCAAATAAATACAGATATTTGTGTTGTGGATTATTCATATATCTACTCTTTAAAATCATTTGGAATTGCATGCGATCGAGGTTTCCCATATGCCATAGGTCCTTCTCTGCGTATTTGCCATGTGCGTGTTGGTGCCAAGATTTTTTTAAAATAAATCGCTATTTATTCGAAATTATTTTAATTTTTTAAAAAATAAATTTTAGATTTTTTTAAAAAAAATAGGAACTAGAACGGAGTCAATCCGATCTAGAATAAATTTTATAAGAATTATAGAATACTTGTATTTTTTGGAAATTGGAAAGCTGCACCATGCAGACTGCACTACCTGTTCCGGTGGGCTGACTGCAGCAGAAAAGACTTTTGCACTCTTGCGCAGCCTGGCCCAACAGGAAGACAAGAAAACACAGGAAAAGAAGAGATTTTTTTTTGAAATGATTCATTTCTGAAACAAATTTCAAATCTGATACACGCTTTTGAAAAATTATAAAACAAACCTTCTATTTCAAGTACCGATATAGGGATTTAGGGCTTAGATCGGTACTTCATCGACCAATCTAGACAGATAGATCAGCCGATGAAGTGCTGATCTAGGGCCTAAAATCCTAGATCGGCACTTCGCGGACAAAAGGTTAGCTTTACAATTTTTAAAAACATATGTCAGATTTGAAATTAATTTTAAAAATGTATCATTTGAAAAAATTCAAAAGGAGAAGAACACTATTTAATCACAGCTAATTTTGGGCTGATACTATTATAAAGATTACTATTCACGGGCGCGGGCCGGCCCGGCCTGTCCCAGATAATTGGTCGGCTGAACAGGCGTGCGCAAGCATTCTCGGGATGACAAGCGGGGCCCTGCTGTTAGTGGCGCAACAAGACGAACCGTTATGTGCGCTCGAGCGCCACTGTCAAATGGGCCAAGTACCTTGTTTACGCGCGAAGGAAAGGCGACCAGTGGGCCTAGCTTATCAGCGATAGCTGGTCGGCCCAATAACACGGCACGTGGGCCGCGCGTGCGTGTGAAAACTGGCCAGCGGGACCCGAATTTCAGTGAATCAGCAGAGGTGCATGGTTCTGACTTGCAGACCCCAGGTGGCAGTTAAACAGATCCGGGTCGCGTCACACGGGCTGGAGGTTGACGGCGACGATGAACGGTCTACGTTCGTCGTCTTCGCCGGGCCAACAGACTTCGAATCAAACCATGAAAATTTATATATGCCGCCATGACTGCACTGCAATCTATTTCAACGGCTCTGATTAAGAATAAAAGGTTCCTCCATGGGATTTGGTGGTCCAGGAACGAATAGGACGTTAAATTGGCTGACGGAAGTTAAATTGGCCGACGAAAATATTCTATTTTGTTGTAGTGGTTTGCTCCAGCGACGAGAGACTCGAACCGAGTTCAAGTACTGTACCTCACCGCCGGCGAGCTACGGCGAATGTAGTAATATATTTAAGTGCATCTGTTTCCCAAAGCTGGCCCAGCTGGTTTTACTTTTAAACGGGTGAAATAGTAATATATCTATATAGAATGTATCGTGGGCTACCAAATAAAACCTTTTGTCACGAGAAAGTAATAGCACCACTTTGAGCAAACTACAAAATGGTGTAACAGAGTCTTGCCGTTGTTGCTTTGAATGAAACTGAAAGGCAAAAGAGAGGAACTTTCGGCTTGGTAGAAGTTGGCAACTCCATTTTGAGAAAAAAGAAAATTTCTGGCAGCAAGGAAACAGGCTGCAACAAAAAGCATAGAGCTTAGTTTTGACTGGCATGAAAACTGAATCGGTCCAGATGTAGCAACGTGAACTGAGAGAATGGAAGGTACCTCTTATAGCAGGAAAAAGAAGAGAACATCCGAGTAAAAGAAAAACAGAAAGAATTGACTGGTTCCAAATTTGAATGAGGCAAAAAATAGTCCTTCGGTTCACAAAGAAACGACAGTGCTGCTTTGGTGATCAGAGTATACTGCCAAAGCTGAAAACAGACTGCTAGGTGAGAAAATGCAATTTTTGACTGGTTTTCAAAAATGCAATGGCAATCAGGTCGATGCTAAATTTTCAATAAAACTACGAGATTTGCCGTAAACTTTAAAGGTAAAAACTAATAAAGGATCAAAGAAAAGTTTTTGTATTTGCTTTGAAGTGCCGGAACAAAATTTATATTAAACTTTTAGATTAAACTTTTTTTGGGGGATACCACAGCGGAGCCTCCACTCACTGAGCCATGGCTCAGGTCGCAGTGACTTCAGAATTGAGAGTTTTGATATAAATTTTGTTCCGGCACTTCAAAGCAAATACAAATTAAGATCCCAACTTCACAAATAAGTTTTTATCAACGCAGTTTTCTTTACATTTTGATTACACAAACCTGGGGTATTGCACAATGTATGTCTCTCTGTCTTTCTCAAAGGAACACTTTGGTACCTAACTACCTACGAAACGATAATGACGAAACCAATGGAGAGCCCTGTATATAAAGACTAAAGAGTACGAGGTGACGAATTTAAGCAAAAGAAAACACATTGTGCCGTGCTGCGGCCTCTCTCTCTCTCTCTCTCTCTGTTTGGAGACCACGTGACTCTCCAGAAGAGAGAAAATATCAGACTCCTCAAACTGATCCCCAAACAAGCACCCGAGCCAAGTAGCCACTGTAGTTATCCATGTATCACCCAACGTGCAGCCCCTCGTGCATGTGCAAGCCACAGAAGCGAGCTTAGCCGAAGCAAACCACTGCAAGAAAAGCGGACAAGAAGGACAAACACGTCAGTCATCCGTATCCAACCGAGAAAATTGGTCTTGATTTATATGTCTGGACTAGAGTATTCCCAGCCAACTTTAATTCCATCTCACGCGCGTAAGAGGGTTATGAGTTTCTTATAAGAGAGAGTAATCATCCTCTCTTAGGCCGATCTTCTAAAGCCTGTGATGCTAACAACTGGTATCAGAGCTAGCATCGTCATGCCTACCTAGAAGCTTCCTAGGGGGCGTCTGGACTAAAGTGTTGTTAGCCAACTTTAATCTCACCTAACTGGTATCAGAGCTAGCATCGTCATGCCTACCTAGAGGCTTCCTAGGGGGCGGACTTAAGTGTTGTTAGCCAACTTTAATCTCACCTCGCCTACGTAAGAGAGATACGAATTCCTTATAAAAAAGAATAGTCATCCTACTACTACTCAGGAGCTAAAACCTGAAACGCTAACATGGTCAGGTACGGCTTTTAATTTGTTTCACATTTTTATCACATTCAACTTTAACTTCGTAAAATTGGCGTACACTACATTGATTTCTTGATTTTTTATGTTATTTCTCTCTTCAAGCCATTTAAATTTTCTTTATCTATTTTTAGGAACACACAAATGTTGTTTTATACCCAGTACCGCCACGCCGGCTTCCGAGTATGGTTGATGGTAGTAGTATCGATCTATGTTATTTGCCAAGGGTAAAAACGACATTTGCCGGTACCCAAAAACAAATAAAGAAAATTTAAATAGATTAAAGGGGAGAAATTGAATGAAAATCAAGAAAACAATATAGTAAGTGTTAATTTTTTGAAGCCAAACATTAAAAGTTAAAAGTGACAAATAATTGTCATTGTGTATGACAAAGTGTCCTACGGGATTACCCACATGATTGATTTGATTATGCTTAGAGGAGTTTCTGTAGATAAATCTCAATTGTTATCTTAAGACACAAGACAAAAAAGTTTTTAGATAAGTTTAGGTATATTGGAAGATAATAACCCTATTTTTATGTGTGTAGCATGAGTTTAAGGGCTAAACATATGAGAATATGTCTTCAGCTATGAAAATATGCCTATAATAGCCTCCTCGAACCCTTTATATTTGAGAGGGGTTAAGGTTACAATTTATAATTAATATACTCTACTAATGACCAATTACATTGAAAAATGGTCAGTTCATGGGCTATAACTCCAAACGTTTAATGAAGTGACCTAATACTTGATTGTGATCGTCCGGGCGCATGTAGTCTCTCAGAGTACATGACTCGGGAAGTCTTTGGATCTATGACTACTTATTGGCTACTAAAGTCATACTAGCTGGTCGTTTTTTTATATTTTATCTGTTTAACCTTTTCTTTTCTTGTTCATCATAAATCCACTCGGAAATATAATCTGGGTCTTGTCTGGGTGGTATCTTCGATAACAATCTCCAAGCTCTTTGCGGCATTTTTTCTGATAAGAGCACGAAACAACCATGAGAAAAACGAAAATAAATAGTGAAATCTATCTCACACGCTGCCAACGCCCCCGAACTCCGATTTATTTGGTCGACGGAGACCGGAGAGGGAACCAAAATATCCCAAGCCCAAACGATTGGCCGTCGCTACCTAATGACAACGAGAGGCGGAGGCTACCGCCAACCGGTTCCGTCTTCCGTGACCCCCCGGATTTTAGCCGTCAGCCCGTCCCACTCCCGACTGCGCTTTGCGTAATCGGATAAGCTCCCGGCTAACTGTTTCTCCGCCAAAACCATGGGCGCGCAGCCCCACCGTTGCTTTTGTCGGATCCTCGCGCATACGGCATACCAGCAGCGCGTCGCGGTCTCCTCCCCTGCCCACACAGGACACGCTTCCGCGCCGCGATTCCTCGATCGATCCAGCCGCAGCCGCCGCCGCAGCCGCCTATTAAAAGCCAGCCGCTCAGCTCGCGTCGTCTGACCCCAAGTGAAGTGCAATCCAAACCACGCGATTCGTCAAGGTTGTTCGGAGCTCGCAATGATCCTGGTGGCCGTAGTGGCGGAGCTGCTCGAGGAGTACACGGTGCTGGTGGCCCGGGTGCTGGAGCAGCTGTTCAACGACGCGCCCTTCCCTCGCCGGATGCGGTTCCTCATGCTGCGGAGCCTCCCGTTTGTGCCGCCGCCGCTGCCCCCTCCTCCGCCGGCGCACGCCCTCCGCGTCGCCACCCGAGGCTGACTGACCCCGCCGTTTTCCGAAGCCGGGTGATCTGATAGGTTCAAAGAGAGAGTGTGCTCTGCTTTTCAGTTCATCTAGTCGATCGATACTCTTACTCTGTAGTTGTTTGTGCCAACTTGTCAGATAAGTCCAGGTTCGCGGATCAATTTGTTCATGTAAATAGTTTTTTTTGGGTGAGATGAAAGACATCTAAGCTACCCTTCCTTGCATTGTGCGTGCCCATCATTTTGCTGGATGTGATCACTGATCAGCATGACGAGTCACCTGCTGAAATATCCCTTTGATCGGTTTCCTCTTCTGAGATGAAATATCTGACCTGTGGATCATTTTGAAGATATTTTAGACTTGTGACGCTGATAGGAATTGATGGATTATGACGTGAAACTTTTAATTGTGTAGGCTTAGAGTTCGTTTGGTTTGGGGACGAGTGTGGATAGGATGATCCCATCCATTAATTTAGGGATGAGATAATACATTCAAGGTGTTTGGTTCAATGGATGAGATGAGACATTTTTTTGTTTGGTTAGATGTATACAACTTGGATGAGATAAAGTTAAATTTAGTGGGACCTACTTGTCAAATATATTTTTTAACAAAAATATAATCATATGAGATATTATTTTATAGATTAAATTATAATCAATACAATCATGTAATTAGATCATAAATTAGATAAATAATTTGGGAGTAAAAATCATTTGAATATTTATAAACGAAAAATTAAATGTGTAATAACCATGAGATGACACGTCATCTCGTCCAATGTTGAATGAGCTCATCCAGAAAAATTTCTTGAATCTCTCCATCCAGCATATTGAAGGAATATTCCTCTCGTGAACTATCCTATCCACTTTTGTCTTTCAACCAAACAACTGACTGGATGAGATGACCATATCTCATCTAGAGATATCCAACAAAGCAAACACACCCCTCACGCTCCGCCTAAAACTGACGGCTCCTTGTTTGCTCAAACAAAGTGCGGCAGGTAAGAGAAGTGGCAGCCAAATCCAATCGAAGCTGGTTTTTGTCTTTGAATTACTTTCCAAAAGGTTTATAAGCAAACAAACTGCCAGGCACGAACGGCTGTATCTATTCTACACATGTTAATTTGCTGCATATGCATATTACCGTATATACCTTTTGGTATGGCTTGTTTTGGAGTTCGGACAGGTACTCATGGGAGCCAAAAATTTCCTGGACGAATTTTACTTACTTTGACCAAATCTATACGTGTTATGGTTCGATGCTACAATTTTGGGAAGCTCAGTTCGTGTCAGTTTGCACCATCTTGCTGGGGATCTACAGGTCATTATAAAACAAAACTCACGGTGGAAACAAATGCACCCAGTTGGATTTATAAAACAAAAAACAAAAAACAAAAAACAAAAAACAAAAGTACTCACATCACCTATTGCGTCAGGATTCCCCTACCGTTTGTCTTCGTGTTAGTTGCACTGAATTTTATATAAATAATATCTCTAAAGATATTATCTCTAAACTGTCTCTAAAGATATTAGGCAACAGAGGAAAAAAATTCTTAAATATCTCAAAACTATCTCTAAAGTATCCATAAACACTCCTAAAGTACGTCTAGAGTACCCTTAAATTATCTCTAAATATTTCTGTTGTAGCGTAAAATTTACGCTAACATATTTGTTTACCCTCAAAGGGCTACTAACTGCGAAGTGATTTTGTATTGGTTCAGGACTCCGACTATTAAAGAAATAACCCTATGTTCAGTGTAACCATCGTTATTGACTATATACACAAGTCTTCATAGAGGCAAATTAGTAAACTCTCGTGTGAAGCCCTTGGTTTCAGTACTTAGTTTTGACTCTTAGTCTGGAGTGGTTTTAGAGCCTTCGAGTCTGCTTGGTGAACATGGTTCCGAGGGGGCCTCTGAACCTGGTGAAGGGGGCTTCGAACCTGGTGAAGGGGGCCTCTAAACCTAGTGAAGGGGGCTCCGAACCTATCTTCTAGTGAGATTACATAAGTCCTCGAAGGGTGATTTGAAATTTGATGTCTCTTGATCACCTCTTGGTCAATCTTTAAGTACAACACGAGTTATTTCCCCCATTAGTAGTGTTGAGGGGAAATAATCTTGTCACTAATGCGGTTAGACGGACCTCTCCGAAGGCAGTTTCGGAGCATGCAAAGTTCGAAGCCTTCCAACGTCTCTGCGGTACTCCGAAAAAGGAGGCTCGAAGCCCATGGCGCTAGCCCTGACAACTGCAGAGAGAGGGATGTAGAGCCTACAAGTGCCTCGGTGGCCCCCGCTACCTCGCTGCCCTCCGGAGGGCTCCACTCCGAATATGAGCCACAAAACATGACAAGACATTTGCTTTACCAGAGCATTCACACATGTTCTTACCTTCCTACCCTACGAGACCTCATGAATAGAGTTCACATTGATGGTTGTAACTAGATAGTAAGATAGTATTTCCCCATTGATTTTTTGCCTATAAATACCCTCTCTTCTACTGTAATAGGGACAATGATTTACGTAATAGAGCACACTTCGAACTAGGCTAAGGTTATTATCCTGTTCGGAGGCCTGACCCAGTCCAAAGTTAATCTCTTTCTTTAGCTAGCCCTTTGAGGCTATTTGAACATGTTAGTGTAATCTTTTACGCCAACAGTTGGTGCCGTCCGTGGGGAGTTTAGTACAAAAACTAACATCTCTACCATCCAACTCGCTGAGGCCATGCCACTGAAGAGAAGCGAGAGTACGGTTCTCGTCCGAAGGTTCGCCCAGACCTCCCGACATGAACCCTTAACACCACCGCAGGGGCTACAGAGCCCTCCGTAGTCCCCCCTAGCCAAACATCGTAGATTTACGTGAAGCTGCTACCTTCCTAGCCCAAACACTTTACCCGAAGCCGAAGACCCCACATGATCCACTGACCAGTCCACAAGCCATCAGGCCCCCGCACTTCAAGGGGTCGTTGGCCTCCACCAGCCCAAAGACCTCCTCCCGACTTTGACAGCAATCCGAACCGACTTCGTCTGATCACAAGACGCCATGACCGCCATGACGCCATGACCGCCATGACGCCATGACCGCCGAGATGGCCCAACTCAAGGCAGAGAGGCAAAGGTGGTGACAAGCAGCTGCAGACCAACCTCACACCCAAGGCGGGCCTAGCGGGATGTCAACACTCCACGAGGTCGTCGCTATTGTAACAATTGCGTTAGTTACAAACAAGTTTGTATGAGAAGGTGTAGAATATATAATATAAACCTTAAAGGGTTCTCACAGAGGGAGAGGGTTTTATACTAGTTCGAGCCTCCCATGGGGGATAATAACCCTACGTCCAGTCTATAGTGGATTTGGCACAATTTTGCCTCTATCTTGTGTGTGTCAATTACAAGGGCAGGGCCCTGCTTTTATATGCACACAGGCCGAAGGAAAAGACCCAATTACCCCCTACATGCCATAGGTGTTGACACCAAAATGTGCCCCCGCACTTGGGTCAGTTCGACGATCCAAAATCGTGTGGATACTTAGAGATGAACCTAAGCATAGCACAACAATGATGTTGCATTCTAACTACCCTTAATAGTGGCAAGGGGTTGGAGTCACCACGTAATCAGATCACACAGAATTAATCCAATTAGCAAAAATATATAGATAAAATAATCCAATCGGCCGAACGGAGCCAGATTGGTTCGGAGTATGCCGTGCAAAGGGTCACCAAAGATGGTCCTTCGACGTCCGATGCGAAGGGTGTGCCAAAGATAGCCTTCGGCGTTCGGATCGATCTGGCCGAAGACAGGCTCTGAACAGATCGCGACGCGAAATCACCTCCAAACAACAGGGTTCGGTGAGAAGCCTCTTGACACGATAAAATCCAATGCGGAGCCCTGGCGCGATGAAGCCCATTGCGGAGCGTTCCAACGCGACAAGTCCGATGCGGTGCAGTCCGTTCTGGCGTGACCCCGATGCGAAGCGACCCTGATGTGAAGTAGCTCCGGTGCGCGGGAGTTGATCAAACCGACAACAACGTGACGAATATGGCACAGACAGACGAAGCAGGGACTCACCGAAGGGTGCTCTAGCAGCCTCCAAAACCAGCTTCCTAGCTCTGGAAACCTTCGGCGAAGGGGCTCCAAACATGAAACCTGTAGCAAAGTTAAGATCAAGTGCCAATTCAGCCTAGAGACCGAATTACCAAGTGTTTCAGTATACAAAACAAAGGTAGCAATCTGTTATGTAGATTAACGGATGGTTCACAAGCGAGCTAACATGGTGATAGCAATCTGTTACGTAGATTAACGGATGATTCATAGGCGAACCAACAAGGCTTACCACTATTACAGCGTGGCCGACGGAGGGCTTCCAGCGCAAACCCATGAAGGTGGACTGATCTACTGCAGAAAGTAAATAAAATAAAGGTACGGTTCAAACTAGGGTTTGAAGAGTTGATTTGTGTTCAGGGGGTCCTATGAACCGGCCTCACCCCTGTATTTATAAGGGCTAGTCTTCTTATCTATAATTCCAATCTGATAAGATTCGGCCTAATCAAGATTAGAGATAAAAACAATTAGAATCTGTATCAGACTCCTTATCTAAAGTCTGCCCGAAGGGGGCCTTCGGCAGGCCTGCCGAAGCCTGCTCCTCGGGTAGAAGCATCAGTGAAGCAGGCCACCGAAGGGCCTCTGGGCCGAAGCTGGTATGGCTTTTGCACTGTAGCAATACTGGGATATTTCTTCATCTTCTAGGCCAGAGCACCTATCAGAGGTTCTCGGTGGGAGCTTATTGAGAGGGCTCCGAAGAGGACTCTGAAGCGGCTCTGGAGAGGGCACGGAAGGGTCCTGAAGGTGTCCCGGAGCGCCTGGCTCCGGGGGAGCCTAGAGGCTTGGCCTTCAGTCGAGTTATTCTTTGCAGAACTTGGAGTAATCTTATTGGAGGGGGCCGGAGTCCGTCTTTGGTCTTCTCTAGCCTAGCAGGCTCCGAGCCCGAGGCCTTCGGAGGCTGACGTCATTTGACCCCTATTCAAGGGAAAAACTATTTCCCCCAACAGTAGCCCCTCACACGTAGCCCTTCGTAGCTAAGGGGTGCGTGCGCCTTAGGGCAAATGATGCTAATAAAAATATGCTCGTGATTGAAAAGCCCTCGGAGCCTAGAGCCGACAGCCAGCTTCGAGTCGCGCAAATAATAAATGCCCATACAGAGCGGACGAGACACCCTCGAGGAGTCCAAACGGCTCCGCAACGGTCAAAAAAATCGAGCCGTTACTGCGCGGGGCGCGACGGTTTGCTTCGGAAACTGCCTTGGCCCCAATGGTCAGGGACTGCAGGGGTTGGTTTCCTGGCGGAAAAATCTTGGCCGCAGGGCACACAGTTGCTTTTTACCGGCTATAAAAGGCCTTGGCATACCACGGTGCCGCTCACGCCTTCCATTTTCTTCCTACTTGAGCCCCTAGCCACCTTCGTTCTCTGTCTCCACCTTGAGCTTCATGCGTACTTTTATCCGGAGCCCCTTAGCACCCTTCATGACGGACCCCCTCACAATATGACGAAGAAGGCTTCGACTTTGGACGAGGGCTCGAGCTCGGTCCAAGTCCAAGCGGTGGTTGTGGCTACGGTGAAGCCTTCGGTGAGGCGTGTTGAGCCGACCAACCTCCGGTAACCGTCAGACAAGTTCGAGTAGACCTTGGAGTTATGGGCTTCGGCTTCATCAGAAGAGTCTGTCCGGTGGATCTACGAAGGGAATATTTCTAAAGACATCCGCCTTCGGGTACCTACGAAGACAGAATCCATAAGTCCTCGAAGGGTGTACAGAAATTCGATGTCTCTTGGTCAATTCTTAGTTAATCCTTAATTACATCATGAGTTATTTCCCCCAACAACTTCTAAATTATGTTTAAAGTACTATCCCTAAATTATCTCTAAAGTATTCCTAAATCACCTCTAAAATACTCTAAACTACTACTCTACTACCCTAAACTACTAAAGAAGAAAAAAAGGAAGAAGAGGACTTATCCGATCCGAAGAGGAGCTTGGAGCAAATGGCGCACAAGGCTAGGATGGGGCCTTCGGCCCTGTTATATAGACTCATTTGTCGATAGTTTAACAGAGAATGCTATTCCTCCGTGTTGGTGTCATTTTTGATCACACACGTGGTTTGGGAGGTATGATTAACTCTAGTGTAGGTCCTAAAGTCTTAGACAAAAAGGTTCTAAGTATGCCAATTAATTTGACCCTATAACTAATAAGAGAAAAAATAATGTTAGTAGCAAAGCTGATCGGCTACCAAGCCAATGACCATGGTGGTATAAACAGAAAACACAAGTAGTGGCGCCAATCGGTTGTCGATCCGATGACCATGGCTAGATTATCAGGATCGGTAATACCATCGACCGATGAGGATATGCGCTTAATTCGCACAAAAAGACCGATGAATACCTTCCAATGGAGACAAGATGAAACGTGGAATTAAGGATAACCTATCGGCTTGTACTCCGATAGAAACTAAACTTAGCATACCAGAAAATGCATCCATACTATCAAACTATCATAACAACAGGATTGAACTTAACCAAGACAGTCACTAAATCACGATCAATCAACAATACTTTAACATACTAGGCATGCTTTATTTAGATGAATGGTGCACAACATAAATTAAATATAATAGATCAAGATATCGGACTCAACCGATGAAGCCTCGAACCACAATACCTAACTTACATCGATCTAAGAGACCATAACGATGCAACCTTAGACCTATCAAATACATCAAAATAAACCGACGACCGTATTGATCGGGCCGATGCCTCAAGCGATCAAAACGATGTAGCCTCGAAGGACACCGATTGGCTGATACGATCGTCGGGGCGGCGGGACTCACCTCTTCGCCAGAGATCAAAACGATGCAGTCCAGCTCCGAGTGCCAAGTCTCGCCGGGATTAACCTTGGAAGCCAAGGGTGACGATACACCGAAAGTAAATTGTGTTTGCGTTTGCATTTGATGTAGATGTCTATTTCTAACCTAGCTAATAGTTACATATTTATAGTCTGGAAACTTGCTGTCCGTTACGATAAAAATAATTGATTTCAGATTTGTCTTTATATTTCTCCGTCCTTATCAGCTCATTCGTATTCGGCCAGATATAACTATCTGAAACGGATTTCTTTGACCGCCCTTTAACTGGAATCCTTTGACTTACGTTGACTATATGACACTCCCGATGAGCCTCGGCTTTTACCAAATCTTGTCATCAACACTTCGTCAATAGTCCGTCAATAGTTCGACGGAGAGCGAATATGAGATGGGATCAGGTAGGCCGAGCAGATGAGATCATGAGAATATGAGATGGGGGGGGGGGGGGGGGGGGGGGGGGGGGGGGGGGGGGGGGGGGTGGGGGGGGGGGGGGGGGGGGGGGGGGGGGGGGGGGGGGGGGGGGGGGGGGGGGGGGGGGGGGGGGGGGGGGGGGGGGGGGGGGGGGGGGGGGGGGGGGGGGGGGGGGGGGGGGGGGGGGGGGGGGGGGGGGGGGGGGGGGGGGGGGGGGGGGGGGGGGGGGCGTACCACACCCCCAATTAAGCTGT
>JAAALK010000285.1:93447668-93508003 GCA_019279435.1 Zizania palustris
TTCCTCTCAGAAAATCAGGTGGTGGCACCAGGTGTAGCCGTGTAGGTAGCGGTGGTCGGTGGGGGTTGTGGGCCAAGGACCGCTGGCCGTCGAGGACATCAATGGTGCCAATTGTCAAGAGGGGAGAGGAGATGTGTCTATTGTTCGTGTTTAGAGCTTAGTGCTCACGCAATGACGAAATACACAATTTAATGTTATTTACTTCACATGATCCATGATTTATGCACTAGATAGAAGAATAAATTCGCTCCATATGCCGTGACCGAGCCAACGAGCCGGCTCGCGAGCCGGCTCGGCTCGGCTCGAATGTTGGCCGAGCCAGGAGGCTTGGCTCGAGGTCGGCTCGGTGGCACAGCGAGCCGAGCCAGGCTCGGCTCGGCTCGGCCGAGCCCGAGCTGGCTCGCGAGCCCCGAGCCAAACTGCCACCCCCTACAGCCGTTCGTTGCCTGGCAGTTTGTTTGCTTATAACCTTTTGGAAAGTAATTCAAAGACAAAAACCAGCTTCGATTGGATTTGGCTGCCACTTCTCTTACCTGCCGCACTTTGTTTGAGCAAACAAGGAGCCGTCAGTTTTAGGCGGAGCGTGACTAAGGGTGTGTTTGCTTTGTTGGATATCTTTAGATGGGATATGGTCATCTCATCCAGTCAGTTGTTTGGTTGAAAGACAAAAGTGGATAGGATAGTTCACGAGAGGAATATTCCTTCAATATGCTAGATGGAGAGATTTAAGAAATTTTTCTGGATGAGCTCATCCAACATTGGACGAGATGACGTGTCATCTCATGGTTATTACACATTTAATTTTTCGTTTATAAATATTCAAATGATTTTTACTCCCAAATTATTTATCTAATTTATGATCTAATTACATGATTGTATTGATTATAATTTAATCTATAAAATAATATCTCATATGATTATATTTTGTTAAAAAATATATTTGACAAGTAGGTCCCACTAAATTTAACTTTATCTCATCCAAGTTGTATACATCTAACCAAACAAAAAATGTCTCATCTCATCTATCCAACCAAACACCTTGAATGTATTATCTCATCCCTAAATTAATGGATGGGATCATCCTATCCACACTCGCCCCCAAACCAAACGGACTCTAAGCCTACACAATTAAAAGTTTCACGTCATAATCCATCAATTCCTATCAGCGTCACAAGTCTAAAATATCTTCAAAATGATCCACAGGTCAGATATTTCATCTCAGAAGAGGAAACCGATCAAAGGGATATTTCAGCAGGTGACTCGTCATGCTGATCAGTGATCACATCCAGCAAAATGATGGGCACGCACAATGCAAGGAAGGGTAGCTTAGATGTCTTTCATCTCACCCAAAAAAAAACTATTTACATGAACAAATTGATCCGCGAACCTGGACTTATCTGACAAGTTGGCACAAACAACTACAGAGTAAGAGTATCGATCGACTAGATGAACTGAAAAGCAGAGCACACTCTCTCTTTGAACCTATCAGATCACCCGGCTTCGGAAAACGGCGGGGTCAGTCAGCCTCGGGTGGCGACGCGGAGGGCGTGCGCCGGCGGAGGAGGGGGCAGCGGCGGCGGCACAAACGGGAGGCTCCGCAGCATGAGGAACCGCATCCGGCGAGGGAAGGGCGCGTCGTTGAACAGCTGCTCCAGCACCCGGGCCACCAGCACCGTGTACTCCTCGAGCAGCTCCGCCACTACGGCCACCAGGATCATCGCGAGCTCCGAACAACCTTGACGAATCGCGTGGTTTGGATTGCACTTCACTTGGGGTCAGACGACGCGAGCTGAGCGGCTGGCTTTTAATAGGGCGGCTGCGGCGGCGGCTGCGGCTGGATCGATCGAGGAATCGCGGCGCGGAAGCGTGTCCTGTGTGGGCAGGGGAGGAGACCGCGACGCGCTGCTGGTATGCCGTATGCGCGAGGATCCGACAAAAGCAACGGTGGGGCTGCGCGCCCATGGTTTTGGCGGAGAAACAGTTAGCCGGGAGCTTATCCGATTACGCAAAGCGCAGTCGGGAGTGGGACGGGCTGACGGCTAAAATCCGGGGGGTCACGGAAGACGGAACCGGTTGGCGGTAGCCTCCGCCTCTCGTTGTCATTAGGTAGCGACGGCCAATCGTTTGGGCTTGGGATATTTTGGTTCCCTCTCCGTTCTCCGTCGACCAAATAAATCGGAGTTCGGGGGCGTTGGCAGCGTGTGAGATAGATTTCACTATTTATTTTCGTTTTTCTCATGGTTGTTTCGTGCTCTTATCAGAAAAAATGCCGCAAAGAGCTTGGAGATTGTTATCGAAGATACCACCCAGACAAGACCCAGATTATATTTCCGAGTGGATTTATGATGAACAAGAAAAGAAAAGGTTAAACAGATAAAATATAAAAAAACGACCAGCTAGTATGACTTTAGTAGCCAATAAGTAGTCATAGATCCAAAGACTTCCCGAGTCATGTACTCTGAGAGACTACATGCGCCCGGACGATCACAATCAAGTATTAGGTCACTCCATTAAACGGTTGGAGTTATAGCCCATGAACTGATCATTTTCAATGTAATTGGTCATTAGTAAAGTATATTAATTATAAATTGTAACCTTAACCCCTCTCAAATATAAAGGGTTCGAGGAGGCTATTATAGGCATATTTTCATAGCTGAAGACATATTCTCATATGTTTAGCCCTTAAACTCATGCTACACACGTAAAAATAGGGTTATTATCTTCCAATATACCTAAACTTATCTAAAAACTTTTTTGTCTTGTGTCTTAAGATAACAATTGAGATTTATCTACAGAAACTCCTCTAAGCATAATCAAATCAATCATGTGGGTAATCCCGTAGGACACTTTGTCATACACAATGACAATTATTTGTCACTTTTAACTTTTAATGTTTGGCTTCAAAAAATTAACACTTACTATATTGTTTTCTTGATTTTCATTCAATTTCTCCCCTTTAATCTATTTAAATTTTCTTTATTTGTTTTTGGGTACCGGCAAATGTCGTTTTTACCCTTGGCAAATAACATAGATCGATACTACTACCATCAACCATACTCGGAAGCCGGCGTGGCGGTACTGGGTATAAAACAACATTTGTGTGTTCCTAAAAATAGATAAAGAAAATTTAAATGGCTTGAAGAGAGAAATAACATAAAAAATCAAGAAATCAATGTAGTGTACGCCAATTTTACGAAGTTAAAGTTGAATGTGATAAAAATGTGAAACAAATTAAAAGCCGTACCTGACCATGTTAGCGTTTCAGGTTTTAGCTCCTCAGTAGTAGTAGGATGACTATTCTTTTTTATAAGGAATTCGTATCTCTCTTACGTAGGCGAGGTGAGATTAAAGTTGGCTAACAACACTTAAGTCCAGACGCCCCTTAGGAAGCCTCTAGGTAGGCATGACGATGCTAGCTCTGATACCAGTTAGGTGAGATTAAAGTTGGCTAACAACACTTTAGTCCAGACGCCCCCTAGGAAGCTTCTAGGTAGGCATGACGATGCTAGCTCTGATACCAGTTGTTAGCATCACAGGCTTTAGAAGATCGGCCTAAGAGAGGATGACTACTCTCCCTTATAAGAAACTCATAATCCTCTTACGTGCGTGAGATGGAATTAAAGTTGGCTGGAAATACTCTAGTCCAGACATATAAATCAAGACCAATTTTCTCGGTTGGATACGGATGACTGACGTGTTTGTCCTTCTTGTCCGCTTTTCTTGCAGTAGTTTGCTTCGGCTAAGCTCGCTTCTGTGGCTTGCACATGCACGAGGGGCTGCACGTTGGGTGATACATGGATAACTACAGTGGCTACTTGGCTCGGGTGCTTGTTTGGGGATCAGTTTGAGGAGTCTGATATTTTCTCTCTTCTGGAGAGTCACGTGGTCTCCAAACAGAGAGAGAGAGAGAGAGAGAGGCCGCAGCACGGCACAATGTGTTTTCTTTTGCTTAAATTCGTCACCTCGTACTCTTTAGTCTTTATATACAGGGCTCTCCATTGGTTTCGTCATTATCGTTTCGTAGGTAGTTAGGTACCAAAGTGTTCCTTGGAGAAAGACAGAGAGACATACATTGTGCAATACCCCAGGTTTGTGTAATCAAAATGTAAAGAAAACTGCGTTGATAAAAACTTATTTGTGAAGTTGGGATCTTAATTTGTATTTGCTTTGAAGTGCCGGAACAAAATTTATATCAAAACTCTCAATTCTGAAATCACTGCGACCTGAGCCATGGCTCAGTGAGTGGAGGCTCCGCTGTGGTATCCCCCCAAAAAAGTTTAATCTAAAAGTTTAATATAAATTTTGTTCCGGCACTTCAAAGCAAATACAAAAACTTTTCTTTGATCCTTTATTAGTTTTTACCTTTAAAGTTTACGACAAATCTCGTAGTTTTATTGAAAATTTAGCATCGACCTGATTGCCATTGCATTTTTGAAAACCAGTCAAAAATTGCATTTTCTCACCTAGCAGTCTGTTTTCAGCTTTGGCAGTATACTCTGATCACCAAAGCAGCACTGTCGTTTCTTTGTGAACCGAAGGACTATTTTTTGCCTCATTCAAATTTGGAACCAGTCAATTCTTTCTGTTTTTCTTTTACTCGGCTGTTCTCTTCTTTTTCCTGCTATAAGAGGTACCTTCCATTCTCTCAGTTCGCGTTGCTACATCTGGACCGATTCAGTTTTCATGCCAGTCAAAACTAAGCTCTATGCTTTTTGTTGCAGCCTGTTTCCTTGCTGCCAGAAATTTTCTTTTTTCTCAAAATGGAGTTGCCAACTTCTACCAAGCCGAAAGTTCCTCTCTTTTGCCTTTCAGTTTCATTCAAAGCAACAACGGCAAGACTCTGTTACTCCATTTTGCAGTTTGCTCAAAGTGGTGCTATTACTTTCTCGTGACAAAAGGTTTATTTGGTAGCCCACGATACATTCTATATAGATATATTACTATTTCACCCGTTTGAAAGTAAATCCAGGGCCAGCTTTGGGAAACAGATGCACTTAAATATATTACTACATTCGCCGTAGCTCGCCGGCGGTGAGGTACAGTACTTGAACTCGGTTCGAGTCTCTCGTCGCTGGAGCAAACCACTACAACAAAATAGGACATTTTCGTCGGTTAATTTAACTTCCGTCAGCCAATTTAACGTCCTATTCGCTCCTGGACCACCAAATCCCACGGCGGAACCTTTTATTCTTAATCAGAGCCGTTGAAATAGATTGCAGTGCAGTCATGGCGGCATATATAAATTTTCATGGTTTGATTCGAAGTCTGTTGGCCCGGCGAAGACGACGAACGTAGACCGTTCATCGTCTCGCCGTCAACCTCCAGCCCGTGTGACGCGACCCGGATCTGTTTAACTGCCAAATGGGGTCTGCAAGTCAGAACCATGCACCTCTGCTGATTCACTGAAATTCGGGTCCCGCTGGCCAGTTTTCACACGCACGCGCGGCCCACGTGCCGTGTTATTGGGCCGACCAGCTATCGCTGATAAGCTAGGCCCACTGGTCGCCTTTCCTTCGCGCGTAAACAAGGTACTTGGCCCATTTGACAGTGGCGCTCGAGCGCGCATAACGGTTCGTCTTGTTGCGCCACTAACAGCAGGGCCCCGCTTGTCATCCCGAGAATGCTTGCGCACGCCTGTTCAGCCGACCAATTATCTGGGACGGGCCAGGCCGGCCCGCGCCCGTGAATAGTAATTGTTGGCGTAAAAGTTACACCAACAGGTTCTCGGTAATCAAAAACAAACAAACAAGAGGTTTGTGCTTTAGGATAAACTTGAGCCTCCGTAAAGGATAACAACTCAAGAGGTCCGAATGTATATGCTTGAACAACTAGTTCTGCCTCCTTCTTACAAGGTACAAAGGGGGTATTTATAGGGAAAAAGGCTTAAGGAATAGACCTATTTACCCCTATATTACAACTGACATGGTAGAATTTATTCAATATTATAAACAAGGTTATACATGGTAAAGTGCCGTGGGGTAAATGGATAAGCAGGACATCCAATCAATCATGTCTTCCTGCTTCGAGGCCTCCTTCCTTCCTTCGGAGGGTCCTCTGTGACTTCGCATCGTGACACCCTCCGACCGTATTGACGTATGCTTCGAACATTAGTCCGCCACCTTCGGGATCTTCCCGGAGCCCACGGAGGGTTAGTCTTTAAGTCTTGGAAATAAAGTAATTTCCCCCAACAGTAGCCCCTCGAATACGCCTTTCTGTAGATAACATGTTTTTAGAAAGAAGGCAGTATACGAAAGGAACATTTCTAGTTTCTGAGGCTTAAAGGGAATTCGAAGGTGTTATGACTTAGCTCAGGATTTTGGGCCCAATATTTTAAAACTTTCGTCCCCGAGTTTTGGCACAGTGAGAGAACTCCCTGGGAATAGAACGGTTTCGGAGCATGAGCGTCGCGAAAGCGGTTACGGAGTGCCCTTTGTCGTGGAGACGGTTACAGAGTGCGAACGTCGTGGGGTACCGTCAATATGACCGTTACGGCGCAGATAGCCGTTACCCTCTGTAAAAAGTAACGGTCGATTTCTTCAGCGGTTGCACGCCGTTCCAATTACCAGACCCACATGTCAGTGACGGAAGTCGAACCTGCAATGTGAAACCTCTCGAAGAGCAGTATAGGTCGTGCGGTTATAAAAGGGGGAAATAGGGATTACTAGAAGTTTTTTACCGCATTCACTGCTCTTGCGATTCACCTTTTCCTTCAATCCTCCGCACCCTCGAGTACTTGAGCGCAATGGCGAGAACCAGCCACACCACTCCATTGGCGGCCAACACCCTGGCGCAGCGGCAGGCGTGGGCCGCATCGGCAGCAGCGGCAATGGCGGGGGCTCCGGGCGGTGCTTGGCCCAAAAATCCTCGAGCGCTCCGCCCGCCCTCCAAGAAGAAGATGGCCCAGAGCTTTGTCATTGGCTAGTCTGTGAGCACCGCGGAGTCCATTGAGGAGGCAGTAGACGGGAAGCTGGGAGCCGGAATGAGGACTCGAGTTCCCGGGACAGAGTCGACTCCACGGCCCCGGAGTGGAGAAGTGGTGGTCTTCGAGGCGTTCTTCAAAGCGGGTCTGGGGCTACCAGCCGTAGATTTTCTGGCAGAGGTACTGGACTTGTTCCACATAACCCTGCCTCAACTGTCCCCCAACGCGATCGTCCGCCTGACCGTCTTCGAGTGGGCTCTTCGGGCGGAGGGGTGCGAGGGACGCTCCGAAGTCTTCGCGGCGACCCACGAAGCCATCTGCCAGCCGAAGCCTCAAGATGGGCCTGGGGACTCGAAGGTGACGGTGGCCTTCGGCAGCGTTAACTTCCAGCTACGGCGGGAGCACGCTCTCCATTTCCCTGCGAAGGCCATAAACGACCGATGGTATACAAATTGGATACTTCGGTGGTTTTACGCCGAAGTAGGAGAAGACTCCCCTCTCTCGGGCCCTCTTCAAGAAATCTGGTTCCGGAAGGAGGCGGACGTCTCCCCGAACCCTAGTCTGCTCACGACGAGGCTAGGGTTGCTTGCTTCAGTGGCTCGTCGCATGAGCATGCGTGACCTGGCCGAGGAGTTCGTCGGCCTTCGGATCTCACCCCTAGCAGCTAACTGGCCAATCTCCATCCCGCAAGCCTCGGAGGGGGACCTCCGAAACATAGGTACATCTTTCTCCTGCGGCATCATTTTATATGAACACATTAATTATACTTATACTTTTTATACCTTTTTCCTTCAGCGGCGCCTCTTGCCTTAGCTCCGGATGACATAGTCCGGGCTACCGAGCGAATTCTCGGAGCCCCTTCGGCGGTCGAGAGACAGAAAAGGCTGGAGTTGGTGGGGAGTTGGGAACGGTCGAACAGAGTGTGGAGGGCCCTCGGTATGGAGCCTCCGCCCCTCCCTGACTTCGCCACTGGAGCGGCTGGCCGCAAGAGGAAAACGACGGCCGAGCTCTCCAAAAAAGCCGGTAAGCAACCGCTTCAGAAGAAGGCGGCGAAGCAACCTCCTCACTTGACGCCTGCTTCGTCTTCTTCATCGCCGGACGAGCGGAGCCCAACTCCCGAAGAAGTAGAAGACTCCGGAGGTGCGACGGCAGCGGCCTTGGAAGCATACCTCTTGGTGGACGAAGATATGGGGGAAGTCCCCCCAAGCACCTCCGTTATGGAAGGGGTCGGTGTAACTCCGACGACTCCTCCCGCACCCGTCATCGTGCAAGTGGAGTCAGGCTCCACCTCCGACTTGCCTGCACACGAAGGGGTTCCCGCGGAGGTCGTGGCTCCGACGGATGAAACCGAGGGTAGGACTTCGGGGGATGACTTCGACAATATCCTCCAGATGTACGAAGTCTTGGAGGATCCGGCGATCCTTCCTCAAGAGGCTCTCAGAGGTATTTTCCCGGAGCTCTTCCTTTTTTCGTCGACATTCGCTCGCTATCTGTAAAATATGTTAATTAATCTTGATATTGAAATAGGTACCTCTTCGGGTACCGAAGCCTTGGTGGCGCCCGACGTCCCCGCTTCTTCGGAGACGGTTACCCGAGCGGACCCTCCGGCTCCCCTGGGGGCTCCGGGTCTGGTGGTGGAGAACGTATCCTTCGGGGCGGACGATGTGCTCCCTGGGACGGAGTTGGCTCCGGCCGTGGCGACCTCGACCACTGAAGGCGCCTCCGACAACATGGTTCCAGCCGGAGACGTGGCGGCTGAGGGTCGGAATGTTCTTGCTTCTCCCCCTTTCGTGCCGGGGAGGGGTAAGAGTATTTCCAGCCTGGGCCTTCGTCTTGACCAAGCTGCGCCCTCCGTTGGCAATTCAGAGGACGAGGCTGCAGAGGACGACGCCCAAGCTTTGTCTTGGCTCCCTCTTCTGGCTCCTTTCTTGGAACACCGGAGCGGCCTTCGAAGGCTCCTGGAGCCCCTGGCTGAGAGAAGCCAGGATATTGCCAATTCGGAGTTGATCTCCGCCTTGAGCGAGGCTAGGGCTTCGAGCCTCAACACGGCCCTCGAAAGGGCTGCCCTTCAGGTATGAAAAAGACACCACAGTTGCTGTATTTTAATGGTCAAAACTTCTTTAGCACTTACCTAGTTTTCCTTGCAGCAATTCGCCCTTGCTAGAGCGGCAACGACTTCCAACGAGGTCGAAACTAATCGACTTAACCGGAAGGTTACCACCCTTCAAACAGCTCTTGATGACTCCACCGGAAGGTCTCTCAGGCTGAATGAAGAAATTTTGGAAGAACGGAAGGCTAGGGCAGCGTCTGAAGAAGCCCTTGAAGCCCTTTGTTCTCTTGCCCAAGAAGCCGAGGCTGAACGAGTGGTCCTCCGTGCGGAGGTTGAAAAGCTTTGCCAGGATGCGGCTACCTCGAACACACATCTGGTGGAACTTCGAGGGGCTCTTAGCCAGGCAATGGCTCAGAAGAGTTCCTTGATGCTCCGGGTGGCCGCTTTGGACGCGACCGTCGCAAGCCTGGAAGCAGCAGAGAGAAAGAATTCTAGTACTGCTGACCGTACCTTGGAAGCTCTTCAGGGTACGTTAGAGTACTTTGGCACCATGTGTCCTTCGACCTCTGCTGCAGCCTACGAGCCGCTCGACCGGAAGCTGACGAGGATCCAGGTAGCTTCGTCGCTGATGAAGAATTCCAGAGTCCGGTATGGAGAGATCTCCGGACAGTGCGCCGGCATCGGGGTTCTTCGTCACCTCGAATCTCTTCGGATTCCCCTCAATTCGGTTGGTGGTTCGTCCCCTGGAGGCTTCGCGGATGATGACCTGCTGCGGCCGTCTTTGGAGGTGGCTTCGGCCTGGGAAGCTTTCCGATCAGTATGGAAGGCGGACCATAAGGTCGCTGCTAAGGCTTGGATCGACGAGGCCCGCCGACAGAAGCAAGCTCAAACGAAGCCTCCACTCCCGGCTTCGCCAGCCCCTCCGGTTCCAGCCCCGCCAGCCGACCCGCAGGTCTAGCCGCTTAGGACTGTTGTGTACCTGTGGTCTTGTAAACTTTGTTTTATTAATGAGAAAGTTATAAACAGTACTTGTCTTGGGTGCTCTGCTCTTTTTTAGGTTCTGTCGTGCCCTTCGAGCCCTGACTTCGAACTTTTGGAAACTACTGCCGAGCTTCGAAAGGAGTGGGCAGTTCTTGAGAGTTTGAGACCTTATCGCCGCTCCCGCTTTTCTGTTCCTCGTGGAGACGGGGGGGTTACCCTTGAAGTACGAAGGGACGTTTTGTCTTATATTAAAGAGGAAGAAAAGGAGGAGGGGTCTTCGTCTTCCGAGCCTATCGACTGGTCTGACTCGGAGTATCAAGCCGAAAACCTTGCCGAGGCCGGCTCCGAAAGGCTCTTGACATGGGCCGAACTTCAGGAGGAGCAGAAGAAACTGCGAGCCTCGAGAAAAAAGAGAAGTTCCCGGCCTAAAAAGACGACTTCGAGCTCCGAAGGGCAAAGTAGCCGCAGGGGTAGCTCTAGGGGTCGAAAGGGTCTCCGTTTTATTTGGGTTTAGATAACAATTTTTCTTGATGTATGAGTATAATATTTTAATGTGGAATGCTTCGACAGTATGCTGTGTGACTCCTATCCTCCTACCCCCCTTGTGGGTGGCGGAGCTTTTATCATATAAAAGGGTTCGCTAGGCACAATGATTGTCCGAACACCTGTATGCTTCGAATTTTGCACATCTCACCAAAGCCTTTAGACTTTTGTACGTGTCCGACCAAGCTGTAGCCTGGAACCTGCAGGGTGGCCACCTTCGGCTCTTTTACAGATACTTCGCACCCGAAGGCTTGAAATTCTGTTTTATTTAAAGTCCTTAGACTCTTCTACGGATCCTAACAAGCCGGAGCCTGGAATCCGTAGGTCGGCCACCTTCGGCTCTTTTACAGATACTTCGCACCTGGAGGCTTGAAATTCTGTTTTATTTAAAGTCCTTAGACTCTTCTACGGATCCTAACAAGCCGGAGCCTGGAATCCGTAGGTCGGCCACCTTCGGCTCTTTTACAGATACTTCGCACCCGGAGGCTTGAAATTCTGTTTTATTTAAAGTCCTTAGACTCTTCTACGGATCCTAACAAGCCTGAGCCTGGAATCCATAGGCTGGCCACCTTCGGCTCTTTTACAGATACTTCGCACCCGGAGGCTTGAAATTCTGTTTTATTTAAAGTCCTTAGACTCTTCTACGGATCCTAACAAGCCGGAGCCTGGAATCCGTAGGTCGGCCACCTTCGGCTCTTTTACAGATACTTCGCACCCGGAGGCTTGAAATTCTGTTTTATTTAAAGTCCTTAGACTCTTCTACGGATCCTAACAAGCCTGAGCCTGGAATCCATAGGCTGGCCACCTTCGGCTCTTTTACAGATACTTCGCACCCGGAGGCTTGAAATTCTGTTTTATTTAAAGTCCTTAGACTCTTCTACGGATCCTAACAAGCCGGAGCCTGGAATCCGTAGGTTGGCGGAGCCACTGAACCAATGGTTCGCAGTCATCCCCTTGGGTTTTTGTGAAAAATGCTTGTCTCTACTAGCATCACCGACCTCCTAATGCGTCCATCAAGAGGATGGGATGTTCGAAGGACGAAACAAATTTCAACCCTTATCTTTATTTATAAAAGAAGTGTTACAAGTGATTACAAGGAAGCCTTAAGCGTAATATCTCTTAAGGTGCTCCGCATGCCACGCATGTTTCAACTCTTCTCCTTCTAAATTAGCTAATTTAAACGATCCGGGGCGTCCTGAGCGTAAGATAACATATGGTCCTTCCCATTTGTTTCCTAGCTTCCCCGGAGCTATTACACTTCGCAATACTAGATGACCTGGTTTTAACTCACTTAATCTGACTTTCGGGTCATACCACGTTTTTGTGTGCTCTTGGTACTTGGTCAGGTTGGCGACAGCTCGAAGCCTTGTCTCTTCTGACAAGTCTATTGAAACACTCCGATCATCTTCGTCTTCGTGTTGAATTACGCGAAGTGACTCCCCTTTGAGCTCCGTAGGGGTCATGGCTTCGTCTCCGAAGAGCAATCTGAATGGCGTGAAACCGGTTGATCTAGTTTGCGTGGTTCGGATAGACCATAAAATTTTAGGTAGCTCTTCGACCCATAGGCCCTTGGCCAATCCCACAATTCGGCGATTTAACCCGGAGAGGATATTCCCGTTGGCTCGTTCGACGGCTCCGTTGGATTGCGGGTGTCGCACTGCTGCGAAGCATAGCTTAATGCCCAGTTCTTCACAGAATGTTTGAAAGGTATCAGCTTCGAACTGGGTTCCATTATCCACCGTTAATTCTCTGGGGACTCCGAACCTGCATATAATATTTTGCCAGAAGAATCTTTGTACGTTCTTCGAGGTGATGGCTGTTAGTGGCTCGGCTTCCACCCATTTTGAGAAGTATTCGATTGCTACCACCGCAAACTTCAACCCGCCTTTTGCCGGTGGGAAAGGGCCTATGAGGTCCATGCCCCATCTAGCCATCGGCCATACCGGGGCAATAACCTGAAGCTGAGCTGGCGGGCGATGGCTCCTTCTGCCCATCCATTGGCAGCCTTGGCACGTTCGAACCAGGTCTTCGGCATCTCTGACGATTATTGGCCAATAAAACCCTTGCTGGAGCGTCTTGCCTGCTAGTGCTCGAGGGGCAAGATGACCTCCGCACAGCCCTTCGTGGATGCCTCGAAGTATGTCTTGACCTTCAGGCTGGGAGATGCATCGAAGCAGTGGTGAGCACACTCCGGCTTTGTACAACACTTCCCCAATAAGTTTGTAATTCCGAGCTCTTGATTGCAATCTTCGAGCTTCTGGGCCTTCCGGAGGGTCATTGCTACCTTGCAACATAGTTATTATCGGAGTTCGCCAATCCGTAGCTGGAATACACATTACTTCTGACGAGGGTATTTGGTCAGCTGCTGGCTGCTCTAATTCTTCATAGAAAGCGCCCTCCGGGAGGTCTACTGCTCCTGCTGCAGCCTTTGCAAGAATATCTGCAAGTTGATTATCTGCCCGAGGTATGCTTCGAACTGTAAATCCTTTGAATGCTGCTTCGGCCTTGCGGATTTCTTGAAGGTATTGTGCGAGATGTGGGTTTTTTGCTTGGAAGCTTTTGTTAATATGCCCCGCGACGACTTGGGAATCTGTCTTGATCACTATCCTTGTAGCTCCGAGTGCTTTAGCCTTTCGGAGGCCTAGCAAGATTCCTTCATACTCGGCGACGTTATTAGTGGTTCGGAAATTAAGCCTTGCTGAATACATTGCCTTTTGCCCTGATGGTGACAAGATTACTGCCCCTGCTCCGGCACTTGATGCTTGATAGGCTCCGTCGGAGAATATTGTCCAGAAACCGTCGGAGGGTTCTTCCGGAGTCCATATTGCAGATGGAGTCCATTCTGCTACGAAATCTGCTATAATTTGAGATTTAACGGCCGTCCTTGCTGTGAAGGAGATTTCGAAGGGTGCCAGCTCGACTGCCCACTTTCCAACCCTGCCTGTGGAATCTTTGTTTCGGAGCATATCTCCAAGAGGATACGATGTAGGGACAATGAGGTTATGCGCCAAGAAATAATGCCTTAGCTTTCGCGAGGCCATCACTAAAGCATAAGCAAACTTTTCGAGCTCGGAGTATCTGATCTTGGCTCCTGATAATGCCTCCGAGACAAAATAAACTGGGTTTTGCACCAGCTTTTCTTTAAGCTCGACTTCTCGGACCAGCACTGCGCTTACTGCTGAATCTGTGGCTGCAAGGTATAAAAACAGTGTTTCCCCTGGAAGAGGAACGGTTAAGGTTGATAATGTTCCGAGGTATGCTTTTATTTCTTCGAAGCTCTTTTGGCACTCCGGCGTCCAGCTGAAGCTTTCGGAGCCCTTGAGCGCCTTGAAAATTGGGAGGCTTCGCTCTGCCGATCTGGACAGGAACCTGCTGAGTGCTGCTAGCCTCCCTGCTAGTTTCTGCACTTGCTTCAAATTCTCGGGTGGAGCCATTCTTTGCAGCGCACTTATTTGCGTTGGGCTGGCTTCGATCCCCCTGCTCGAAACTAAGTACCCTAGCAGCTTCCCTGCTTGTGCTCCGAATATACATTTTCGGGATTGAGGCGTACTCCACATGCTCGGAGGCTCTCGAAAGTTTCATCTAAATCTATGCTATGCTGGTGCTTTTGATCACTTTTTATTACAATATCGTCCATGTAGGCCTCGACATTGCGGCCTATCTGATGACCTAAAGCCTTAGCTATTAAGCGAGAAAATGTGGCTCCGGCATTCCGCAAACCAAAAGGCATTCTTACATAGCAGAATACTCCAGAAGGAGTTATGAAACTTGTCTTGGCTTCGTCTTCGCGCTTCAGCCATACTTGATGGTACCCGGAATAGGCGTCGAGGAAGCTTAATAATTCGGAGCCGGCTGTGGAATCTATTAATTGATCTATTCGGGGCATTGGGTAGGGGTCTCGCGGGCATGCTTTATTTAATGAGGTGAAGTCAATACACATGCGCCATTTGCTGGAATCCTTCTTTCTTACAAAAACAGGGTTGGCCAGCCACTCAGTATGGGCCACCTCCCTGATAATGCCAGCTTTTAACAATTTTTCCACTTCGGCCTTGGCTAAATTTGCTCTTTCTGTTGATAGCTTTCGGAGCCCCTGGCGCACCGGCTTCTTCTTGACGAGGCGGTTATCTCCGGAGATAGCCCCTTGCCGAATTTTATTGGGTACTCTTTGCCGTCTTCTGAGATTATTCTTGTCTCGACATCACCCTCCGGGCTTGGTTTAAGCGAGGATCCCTTCGGGGGGCTCAAGGCCTCCGGTACTTCTTTGGCGCTCTCCGCCACATTATGCACTTGTCGAGGGTCCAATGGCTGCCCGTGGTCATATTCCGTCCTTCTGGCTACAGCCTGGTCTCCTGAAATAGTGAGCACTCCACCTTGTGTGGGCATTTTGAGGCAAAGGTAGTTGTGATGCGCTATAGCCCCGAATTGGTTTAACATCCCTCGACCGAAGATAGCATTGTAAGCGTAAGGGGCATCCACCACATCGAAAATCACCTCTTCTACTCGGGCCAGTGGCCCCTCTCCGAAGGCAACCTCGAGGCCTATTTGGCCGAGGGCATCGAGAGGCGGTCCTGAGAACCCTTGAAGCGGCCGGGCTGCTGGGAGTAGATGCTTCCGGGGTATACACATCTGGTCGAAGGCTTGGACGAAGAGTATGTCTGCGGAGCTTCCACCGTCCACCAGGATCCTCCGAACATCTGCCCCTGCTATATCGGCAGAGATGACTAATGGGTCAGCATGGGGAAACTTCACCCCTACTGCATCGCTGGCTGTGAATGAGATGGGCACACGGGACCATTCTGGCATCCCTTCAGCGGAACTCGAAGTCCCTATGTGCCCAACTTCGCGGACGTACTCGCGGCGCTGTCTCTTGGACATGCTACCGAGGGTCCCCCCTCCGGAGATGGGCAGGACCACTTTCTTG
Organism: Zizania palustris; assembly: GCA_019279435.1. Taxonomy (NCBI): domain Eukaryota; kingdom Viridiplantae; phylum Streptophyta; class Magnoliopsida; order Poales; family Poaceae; genus Zizania; species Zizania palustris. The sequence goes on from JAAALK010000285.1 coordinate 93,463,083, forward strand.
CCGCGGTCTTGCGGATCTTCGTGCTTTGGTGGTGGCATAATACTGGCCACCGGTAGCCGTATGGGGGCTTCGAGAGCACCAGCTCGGGCCACAGCTTGAACAGGCTCCGATCGTGTCGTAGGTGGAGCTCGGTCCGAAGTACCCCTCCTGGTATTTCGGTCAAGGTATTCACCCCGAAGGGTTAATATCGTCTTGCAGTCCTTCGTGTCATGGCTTCTGTTATCGCCATGCACGCAGCAGAAATGACTCTGGCGCCTTCCAGGCATCCTTTCTTGAGGTACCGGCGGCCCAGCCTTGAAATTTTTTACCTGCTGGAAATTGGCAGGTGCCTTCGAGGCTGAAGGTGCAATGTTTAGCACTTCCGAGCGGAAATGCTTCTTTCCTCGCTTGTACTCGTTGGGGCGGCTGTCTTGTGGAGGTTGTGGTGTAGCGGCGGCTTCTTGCTCCCCTTTGACTTCCCGGAGGGTGGGTAGTGTTTCTTCAACTCGCCGCAGGCATCCTTTCTTTGCCTTGGCATACTGTTCGAAGTATGCCATGAGCTGCGCCACGGACGTTACCGGCTTCCGATGGAGTTTGCTGAGGAGGTCGGGGTTCAGCACCCCTTCGCGGGCAGCATCAACTACTGAGGAGGTAGAGAGGCCCTTGATTTGTGACTTGGTGTGGGCGAAGCGTGTGAAGTACTCCCGGAGGGTTTCTCCCACCCGCTGCTTTACTTGAAACAAACTTCCTGTGGACATTGGGGCCACGAAGGTACCTTGGAAGTTGCTCACGAATTTCTTTTTGAGCTGCTCCCATGAACTGATCGATCCTGGCTTTAAGGACCAGAACCAGCGGAGCGCCACGCCTTCGAGAGCGAGGGGGAAGCATTTTGCCATGGTGCTTCGCACCCCTCCGCTTGCTTCTATAGCCAGGGCGTAAGAACGGGCGAACTCTCCGGGGTCCGACCCCCCGGAGTATTTGTGCAGCTTCGAGGCCTTGAACTTGGGGTCGAAAGGCACTCTCTGCAGATCAGGGTGCAACGGAGACTCATTGTCGAAGGAGGCATTCTCGGCCTCCTCTTGGACTTGTATAACTTCTGGGGGATTGCGGGCTCCATCGTCTTGAGGCCCCTTGGAGTTTCGGTGTAAGCTTGAGTGCGGAGTCGGTCGGCGGCCTCCTGCCTCCATCTGGACACCTCCTCCTGAAGCCTGGCTAGCTGCGTAGCCTCGGTTTCGGGAGGGCCTTCGTCTTCGTCAGAGGGAACTTCAGGATCCTGGCTTGCTGCGTAGTCGGTCTGAAGCATTGTAGGAGGGGACCTTCGAAGGGGACCTGAAGCTTGACCACGTTTCGGAGGCATGGTTAGTCGATGAGGTGTCTTGGAAATGGAAGGCTTCGGACGACTCGAGGGGGTCGAGAGAAGGCCTTCGGGCTGCACTAAGAAGCCCTTAACTGAAGGGTGCGCGGAATCTCGGGATTCCGAGGCTCCCCCCGTAAGTTTTTTTCAAAGTGCAGTCAGCGGTAGAGAACAAGCTTTTAGAACTTGGATCCCCACGGACGGCGCCAACTGTTGGCGTAAAAGTTACACCAACAGGTTCTCGGTAATCAAGAACAAACAAACAAGAGGTTTGTGCTTTAGGACAAACTTGAGCCTCCGTAAAGGATAACAACTCAAGAGGTCCGAATGTATATACTTGAACAACTAGTTCTGCCTCCTTCTTACAAGGTACAAAGGGGGGTATTTATAGGGAAAAAGGCTTAAGGAATAGACCTATTTACCCCTATATTACAACTGACATGGTAGAATTTATTCAATATTATAAACAAGGTTATACACGGTAAAGTGCCGTGGGGTAGATGGATAAGCAGGACATCCAATCAATCATGTCTTCCTGCTTCGAGGTCTCCTTCCTTCCTTCGGAGGGTCCTCTGTGACTTCGCATCGTGACACCCTCCGACCGTATTGACGTATGCTTCGAACATTAGTCCGCCACCTTCGGGATCTTCCCGGAGCCCACGGAGGGTTAGTCTTTAAGTCTTGGAAATAAAGTAATTTCCCCCAACAGTAATCTTTATAATAGTATCAGCCCAAAATTAGCTGTGATTAAATAGTGTTCTTCTCCTTTTGAATTTTTTGAAATGATACATTTTTAAAATTAATTTCAAATCTGACATATGTTTTTGAAAAATTGTAAATCTAACCTTTTGTCCGCGAAGTGCCGATCTAGGATTTTAGGCCCTAGATCAGCACTTCATCGACCGATCTATCTGTCTAGATTGGTCGATGAAGTACCGATCTAAGCCCTAAATCCCTATATCGGTACTTGAAATAGAAGGTTTGTTTTATAATTTTTCAAAAGCGTGTCAGATTTAAAATTTGTTTCAGAAAGTGAATCATTTCAAAAAAAAATCTCTTCTTTTCCTGTGTTTTCTTGTCTTCCTGTTGGGCCAGGCTGCGCAAAAGAGTGCAAAAGTCTTTTCTGCTGCAGTCAGCCCACCGGAACAGGTAGTGCAGTCTGCATGGTGCAGCTTTCCAATTTCCAAAAAATACAAGTATTCTATAATTCTTATAAAATTTATTCTAGATCGGATTGACTCCGTTCTAGTTCCTATTTTTTTTAAAAAATCTAAAATTTATTTTTTAAAAAATTAAAATAATTTCGAATAAATAGCGATTTATTTTAAAAAAATCTTGGCACCAACACGCACATGGCAAATACGCAGAGAAGGACCTATGGCATATGGGAAACCTCGATCGCATGCAATTCCAAATGATTTTAAAGAGTAGATATATGAATAATCCACAACACAAATATCTGTATTTATTTGCAAATTCTATAAAAAAACATAGCTAGAAGATTCTTCCACTAAAGTTTAGTTTGACAGGCCCAAATCTTGGCCCATATCTTCATAGAATGGTTCATGGCTCAGAAGACTAAATAAAGCCTAATAGATATTTTTATACTACACACCATCCAAGTCATAGTATTTTCCCTATATTAAGAGACATAAGATACACAAAAGTTATCCCTTTTTATTTAAATCAGAAAAAGGCATAAAAATCAAGTGCATAAAAATCTTCATAAAATCAAGTATTGCAAATATAGAAACTGAATATAAATAAATTATTTTAGCTAAAGATTAAATTATTGTCGATGGTTTATTGGGTTGTTTTTCCTTCCATTAGAAAATTATAGAGAAATTTGGATTTTGAACCTAATTCTGAAGATTATGTTAGTATTTTCTTGTCCTTTCTTTTACGCAGTAGTATCTTTAAAACTGTTAAAAATATAGATATAAAAGTCATGTTCTAAAATTATTTTTCTTTACATCGAAGTAAGATTATTTCTCTTTTTTAATTGAAACAAGCATCCTGCTAATGCACCACCCAAGAGCTAACAAAAGTTCTTAGGAGCTACACTATAAGAAACCAGAAACCAGATAACTTATGTCGGCCAAAGCCAACAAAAGTTAGGCCTTTTTCGACGAAAGAAGCCAACTTCCGTCGGCAAAAACCTAACTTCCATCGGCATCTGGTCGACGAAAGTAGTTCAACAAAAGTTAGCTAACTTTCGTTGGTTCCACGTGGCGGATGGAGGTTTTCATGGTATTTTGCCACGTCAGCAAAAACAACTAACTTTCATCGACCAGCGTCTGGCCGACGAAAGTTATTGGTTTCTACCACGTCGGCAAACTGACGTAACTTCCATCGATTTTGACCATAGCTGACAGAAGTTAGCTATTTTTGCCAGGTCACCGAAAACAGCTAACTTCCGTCGGCTATAGTAAAGCCGACGTAAGTTACTTGGATTTTTTTTTGTTTTTCCTAGTTCTCCTATTCACACTCACGTTCAATCACATCACATATTCACATATACAATCACATCCACATTCACATATCCAAAACAATCCACAATCACATATATCCCCATGCACATCCAAAACAATCCACATTCACATATCTCCACATCCAACAACAAAATCACATCCACATTTCCCATTCACACTCACATCCACATCCAAAACATTCCAAGTACACATCCACATTCAACAATAATATCACATCCACATATTTGTGGACATTTCACAAATCACATTCAAATCCATAAAGAGACAATCCATACTTACTCATCACCCTCATTTGGTTGGTTGGAGTTGTGGGCGTCGTCGCTGTCTCTCGGTTCATCCACATTTAAAGCCGAGGGTCTATCCGACCAGGCGTACGGACAGTCTGAAGCAATAGATAAAATTAGAGAACAAATTCAAATAACCATCTAAACACTAACTCAAGTATCTCAACTAACGATAGGAGGTACCTCAGCTGCAAAAGGAGCACCAACTGGAAATAATGGTGGTTGGGGAGGCATTGGTTGGAACTACGACATGTCAATTCTTTGCAGCTAGGCAATGTACTATACATGTTGTAATGCAACCAGTTAATTTTAAACCTATTCCTAATTGCTATATAGTTGTAATGTGGCAAATTGAACTTACCTACATCATCTCTTGCTGTTGTGCAAACTAGGTAGCATAATGGTCTTGATACTGCCTCATTTTCTCCTGTGACTGCATCATTTGCTTGTGTGACTACCTCAATTCCTCCATCAGCTGAACAACTTCATGGATTGCTTCTAAGCGACGACGGCTGGAGCTAACTCCTCAGGAGCTCTACGACGACTGAGCTGACTTCTTATCTCTCACCGCTCTTGAGTCAATAACTCCATTGAACATGGAATACCTGCAACATTGAATAAGTTAGTTACCGTTACAGTACTATATACAAAACATTGAGAAAAACATCGTCTCACCGTCCATGGCTTTTTCCACCTCCGCTGGAGTACACGGCCATTGGGTCGACATGTTGTCTCCGCCAATCATACTCCTCTCCATTGAGTTGAACCATGTGTTGACCATATTGTGTCTGCAAAAAACCAACATTGCCGATTAGACGAAAAAAATAACGCAAACTCTTAAAATTGTTAACATCTCACCAAATGATTCGTGGTTGACTGACTACACAACATATCTAGGTGTGCAGGATCTGCTCCTTTATGACCAGAAGCATAAACCTCGATGTCACTTGGCACAACACCAGTTTTAGCTTCCTATAGATATGAGTTAGTCGCATTAAAATGTATATATAGATAAAGTGACAAGTGTAGGTCTTACCATGCGTTTAGCCAAGAGGATATGTCCATCGATCCCATATATGTGCTTCGGATCCGTTCCACGATATTGCCTTTCTTCTCAAAAACCTTCTTTAATTCATCTGAAGACCAAATCTTGCAGAATTCAAAGTTGGCATCCTCGTGGTTTGCAAACCACGAAATCCTCACCTGAACAGAGATATTAATCTTCTGCATTAGATGAAAATAAATCTAAAAAATTGAAGATTAAAAGATTTAGAATTATTTACCGAACGATATTGCTCCTCAGTCAAGTATATTGCTGAAGAACCCATCGTCTTGCTCATTCGTTGCCCTAGCCTCTCCTTGTAGTACGCATTGTTCGCTTGAATCCGGGCATATGAAATCGTATCCTTCACCACCTTGTGTGCATTGTTGTTGAAGATAACAAGGGCATGATTATGGTGATTGCCCTATTCTGGCAAGAAAAAATGTAACTGCAAAAGTCATGATTAGTAACCTACTGTAACTCGAAAAGTTTTGCGTTAAAATAAAAAAATGCATGAAAAAATCATACCCAAAATTCATGAGACACCGCCCCCTGAGAAGTTTTATGGGCCATGCTAGGAGCAAATTGGTATTGGTCCCATGTCATGCATAGTTCCCGCTCACCGGTCGGTATTGTCAGCACCCTTGGGTAGTGAAGACAACACATGTTACCCAATATCTGGTTAACCTGCTTGACCCTCGAAGTGCCGTCAAACCTAGAGTCAATCCAAGATCTAGAAACATATAATAAATAAAGTCAGTAAACAAAAAGAAATTTTTGACAGTAAAGCAAAATACCAGAGTATAAGACTTACCCATCACCTACAGGAGTGATCTTGGTCTTATTTCCACCCGAAGGGGCTATAGGTGGGGCGACCAGGTGGCTCATCCTGAACGAATGTGAAGATGACCCTGAAGCCTCTACATCGGCCTGACCCGCACCCTCCTCCTGCCATGCACCCTACAGGCCAGCCCCTATCTTGCACCCTCCGGGTCATCCTTCTCTCCCGCACCCTCTGGGTCATGCTCTTCATCCTGCAAAATAGTATGAAAACAATTAGTAATAGTTTATAACTGGCATAAAAATCAATTTGAAGGTTACCTCATCATCTCTTAGAAATGCATTAGGCGGATTTCGCAATGCTGGGTCTACACATCTCAAGAGCTGCTCTTGACGCTGTCTGTTTGAAGAAGAGGAGCTACCCTAGAATAGGGTGTCCTCCTGACTCATTGGTGTACTCTTCATGCCGAAAAGCTTCCTCATGACACTCTTCACCTTTTTCGACACCCTATTCAAAACAAGCACAAATGAGCATTTATTAGTACGAAAAGTTAGAATTTATGAAAAAACATGTAATATGAAGTATATTTAACATACACAATGCATTTATGAAAATAATTACTTGTCAATTATCATCAAAATCGGTATCAATTTGTCCCTTTCTCCCCAAAGCATGTCATGTTACTTTTTTTCTTATGTTGTTGTTTCCTTTTCTCAGGAATTGCTACATCATTAGCATCGCCAAGAAAAGAAACTGCTGGCGAGTCTGGCTCTACATTAAACGGAGTCGGCAATTCATCATCTTGGTAAACCTCATCGACCTCTTCAACCTCCAATTAATAAGCAACATCACTAGGGGTTTGTATATGTTACTGATGATTCACTTTGTAGACTACCCACCAAGCACTTAGTTTTTTACATGGGTACGACATATAATACACCTGCTTGACTTGGTGAGCAAGGAAAAAATTATAGCAACCACATAGTCGTTCCGCGTGTTTGGCTTCAACCATCCCAAATTGGTTTTATCAAGTACCATGTTTGGGGTCAAACCAATCACAATCGAAGAAGACTACTTTAAGCTCCTTATTCCCGGTAAAGTTGTACTCGATTATATTTTTGATCATTCCATAATACTTAGTTTCGTGTCCTTGGCCATCAACGACCCTTGTAATAACTCCAGTATTAGTTGTTGCCACCAGAGGTCAATACGCTTCAAAAATAGTTGAACGGAAGCAGAAACCATTCACATCATATCGACCATAACTTTTGATAGTAATACTTCTATAAGAGAGGTGTCGCAAGTCTATATGTACATTATTGGTGAGCACGCACTGCAAATCATACGAGTTTATAAGATAATTAACCTAATAGAGTAAAATAATATGTCACAAAAGTTAAGGATTTACATGTTCTTTGAACCAAGTGAGGAAACTAGGCCCTCCATTTATTTCTTCCCGACACAACTTATCTAATTGCTTCTCCGTTGGTTGATGACCAGACGTCAAGTATTTCAAATCAAACATAACGTCATTGTAACGAATAGGTAAACAAACATGTATAAAACGTCGTCGGTAAAATATAAAACTAAAAAGCATTCACTTACACGAAATATTGTTCCATCTCTTCTATATTTGAGTACATGTAGAACAAGGCATATGTCCATTCTTCCCGAGTTATATAATATGTCGTGGAGACATCAACAATTATGCCCTTCCATTGAAAAATTTGAAGGTCACTGCAAGGATTGTCTGCATCCACATGGTCCCGCATAGCAAGTGTGTTGACATTGTGATGCTTAGTGAAGTATACACTAGTGACGTATGCTATCTCTTTCAATTTAAATTCTTACGCGATGCAACCTTCAACTCTAGCCTTATTTCTAACCATCACTCTAAGCTTCTTTAGGGACCTTTCAATGTGATACATCCACCTATATTGCATAGGGCCACCTACCTTAGCTTCATATGGAAGATGAACCAATAAATATTGCATTGGATTGAAGAAACCTGGAGGGAATATTTTTTCCAATATACATAAAAGCATTGGTATCTCTTTCTCCAACTTCTCCATCATCTCTTTCTTAATTTCTTTAGCACAAAGTTGTATATAAAAATGACTCAGCTCAGCTAACGCCTTCCACACATCATCATTCAAGTACCGCGAAACATTACAGGAAGAAGTCTTTCCATTATTATGTGGTAATCGTGAGTTTTCAATCCATTTAACTTCCCTGTCTTTAAATTCACAGCTCTTCTAAATCCCGCGATGTAACCATCTGGAAATTTCAAATTTTTCAACCACCTCATTACTTGTGTCTTTTCTTAATGTTTTAAACAAAACAGGCACATGGCTTGCCACCACTATTTGTCAACTCAAGTGTTGGTCGATTACAAACCTCTGCTAAATCTCTTCTCGCCTTTAGATTATATTTTGTCCTGTCCGCAAAATCCATACATGTGCTTATAATGCTTTCACCAACATTACGTTCTTGATGCATGATGTTAATGTTGTGCATCAAAATTAGTGATTTGACATACGACAATTCCCATCATCCACGTATGTGGCTCCAATTATGTTCGGTTCTGAATCCTACAAATCCATACCCATTTTATTAAGGACTAGCTCATTTAGTATATCTGCGATTTCTGTACCATTTAAACACCTTGGTGGTGCCTTTACAACAACATTGTCCTTCTTGAAACTGTTTCCCCGAAGTTAAGACGGAAACAATTTGTGTCCTTAGCACATATCGGACATGTCATCCTTCTATGATAAATCCAACCAGAAAAAATACCATATGCCAGAAAATCATGGACCAACCATAGATACGCAACTCGAAGATTGAATTTTTCTTCAGGTCATAGTCATATGTTTCAACTCCTTTCCACAATTGTTTCAACTCTTCAATTAAGGGCTTCAGCATCACGTTGAAGCGTGTTCCATGTTGCTCTAGACTAGGTATAATGAGACACAGGAACATAAATTCATATTTCATACAAAACGAAGGTGGAAGGTTGTATGGAATAGCAAAGACAGGCCAACAAGAGTACGACGATGTGGTTAGATTGAAAGGTGTGAATCCATCTGTTGCCAACCTGATGCGAACATTTCTTGCATCCCTAGCAAAATCTTGATTAAAAATCATCTAGAGCCTTCCATGCCTCACCATCAAATGGGTGCACCTTTACTTGGTTATTCTCACATACACCTTCCTTATGCCATCTCATATGCCTAGCGGTTTTCTATGAGAGAAACAATCGTTTTACCCGAGGTGTAAGAGGCATGTAACGAAGTTGCTTATGAGCAACCTCTATCGTCACCTTTTCAGTGTCTTTGTTTACGACCTCTACGAATCTCGGTTTACCACATTTTATGAATTTCATCTCATTCCTATGTTCTTTCCAGAAAAGCATACAATTATCTTGGCACACATCAATCTTCTCATACTCCATACCGAGAGCTGAAAGCATTTTCTTTGACTAGTACATGTCTTTCGACATCTTATGGTTCATAGGAAGGACATCGCCGATCAGGTTCATGAGCTCCTTGTAACAATTGTTGGAGAATGCAAACTTCGACTTAATATCCATAAGACAGGTCACGAAAGCGAGAACGCTTACGGTGGTGTGCTCATGCTTACGTGACACCAGTCGGTACTTCAAGTATCGACCGATACCCATTTTTGCAATTTTTAAAAATCATCATACAGATTTGAATTTTTTTAAAATATTATTTCTAGAAAAAATCCATCGATATCTCAGAAAATTCAATTGAGAAATTGAGGAATGTTTCCTCGTATCATCCAAATATGGGAGAGAATAGAATCCAGATTGTCCGATGTCAACCAAAAGATTGGACGCTCTTCTAACTCGTCTGATCTACTGTCCACGACCATGCCAGCTATTCGATCAAACTTTAACCGTTAGCACTGAAACATGATGCGTTAGTGAGTAAACTATATTGTTTATATTACGTGAAATATTGATGAGAACTGATCAAAATATTATATGTGAACAGTAAAAATAAATCTTGTTTCTAGATGAAAGATTGTGTTGTAGTTTAAAATTTATGTAAACAGATTTGTTTAGCCTCAAAGGGCTACTAACTGCGAAGTAATTTTATATTAGTTCAGGTCTCCGACTGTCGGGTAATAACGCTACGTCCATGTTGGCATGTGTTTTGGTCACACACTGACACACGCATGGCCTGGAAGATTTGCTTAACTCCAGTGAAGGTCCTACATTCTTAGAGAACGGGTTCAGGGCATGCCAATCAGTTTAAACCTGCAACTGATAAGGGATCGGAAAAGATAAACGTTAGTAGCATTGCTGATTGGCTGGCAAGCCGATGACTATGGCAGAAACGATAAAATCATGAATCAGTGTGTCGATCGACAATACGACCGATAGCCTAAGTTGGCTCAATCGAGAGAGTGCGCCATCGACCGATAGAAAAGAAAGAATATGCATATAGGTCGATGTGCCCCCTTCGATGGTGAATATGATACGGAGATTAATTAAAGATAACCTATCAGCTTGTACTCTAATAGAAATAAAAAACATGCCAGGTAATAGATCTATACCATGGAGATCACCACAATAATTAGATCGAACCTAACCAATACATTAGCTAGTAACGATGATCTGAACAATATATCAATGAATCGAGCAAACTTTATTTAGATGAACAATACATGACATGAAAAAGATACAATAGCGAGATATGTCGGACTTAACCGATGATGCCTTAGACTATCCGTTGATGCCAAGAATTTGTAAATCCTAAGGCCCACCAAGGAAAGCACACGATCAATAGAAGGTCATGGAAGATCTAGTCAAAGAAAGTCAAATAAGTCCGTCCGCAACAGCTGCATGATCGGAAGGGAAGACGATGGAGATAAGCGCAACAACGGTTACAAATTCATCCAAAATCGGCTACATAGGTTACTTGGATGGCAACTCTACGAACTATAAATATATATCCTTTAGGTTAGATTAGTTTTACTCTTGTTCAATCTACAATCGGCGCATCGCAACCCTTGTGCCCCAAGGTTATCCTGCGGGACTCGGGCTCTCAGAGCTGGGCTGCATCAGTTTGATCTCCCGTGAAGAGGTGAGTCCCTCCACCCCAAACTTCCGTGCCAACTAGGTTGGTATCCTCACGGCTGCATCATTTCAGTCCGATCTCTTGAGGAGAACAGTGAAACAACACGGTCGTCGGTTGTTCTCAGTGTATTTGGCTAGGTCTAAGGCTGCATCCGTTAGGTTTGATCTCTTAGATTTAGGTGACTTGGGTTTTATATCTTGAGGCTTCATCGGTTAAGTCTGACATCTCTTGTTATTGTATCTTTTTCATGTCATATACTGTTTATCTAAATAAAGTTTGCCCGACTCATTGATATATTTTTCAGATCATCGTGACTAGCTACTGTCTCGGTTAGGTCCGATCTAGGTATTGTGATGATTACATGATATAGATTTGTTATCAAGTATACTTTATTTATTTCTATTAGACTACAAGCTAATAGGTTATCTTTAATTCATCTCCGTATAATGTTTATCATCGAAGTGTGCCCATCGGCCTATATGAATATCCTATTTCCTCCACCAGTCGATGGCACACTCGCTCGATTGGGCCAACTCAGACTATCAGTCGTTTGGCCGATTGGCGCGCTGGTTCACTGCTTTATCTTTTACACAACAGTCATCGGCTTGCTAGCCGATTAGCTATGCTACTAACGTCTATATTTTCCGATCCCTTGTTAGTTGTAGGGTCAAACTAATTGGCACGCCTTGAACCCTTTTTCTAAGACGTAGGACCTGCACTAGAGTCAAGCAAATCTCCTAGGCCACGCGTGTTTTAGTGTGTGACCAAAAAGCACGCTAACACGCTTTTTAACATGCCTCGTGGGACCATCTCCAACAACTTTGCCATGGCGGGAAAGCTCAGTGAGGAAAACGTCATCACAACAACCATGGACACCTTATTTGAGGAACAAAGGACGAAGGTACAACAACATGTGGAGGAGTTCCGGAAGTCATGCCTGCAGGTCTACGACATGAATCGGCTGGGTCCCATTTAGAGGGCCCCGCTCCCAACACTAGTGCTGACCATAGAGGGTGGTCAACCAATGGAGAACTTTTAGGCTAGTCTTCAGGAAACCGTTGATCAGGCGATCCATCAGTCGCTGGATAGCCAATCAGGGACATTGGCCAAGACGATTCAAGGACTGATCAAGGAGGACATCGGGGTCATAGTGGTTCGTCACGCACCGCAAGGTCCGGCGTACCTCCCCAATGACCCATTGAGACTGTTGTAGCACACTCGGCCGGTGTCACAACCACAAGGACCGATGAGGCTAGACCAACTGAGCTCTTTGCTCATCTATGAAGGCGACAAGATAACCCAGCCATCACCCCCCTCACACAGTCCGCCCAAAGGCACGCTAGGCGGGGTCGATAAGAATACACAGGCACCGTTCCCAGTGTCCGATCTAAGAATTCTAGGGCAAGGGATGCCGCAAGTGACATACCACATCGCGAGAGACCCCCCGGCAGACCTCATGCCGCCAAGGGGGCACCGACGTCATCTCTCCTGAATATCACCGAACGACACACTACGGAGCAATGACCTATAGTGATGCAGGGCAATACAGACATGACGCTGCTCGGTTGGACCAATACCAACAAGCGCCAGTGCCTGCTCAATGTACGTCGCCGAGTCAGTAAGAAGATCAATTTGGGTTGAAGCCCAAAGAGCAGACGTACATGTACCGGTGGCCGTATCCGGAGTGGTTTGATCGAGTACCACTGCTAAACCGCTACAAGGTGTCGGATTTCACCAAGTTCTCAGGACAAGACTCGATCTCCATGATCGAGCATATTAGTTGGTTTCTCGCCTAGTGTGGGGAGGCATCGGATGATGAAGTGATGAAGGTCTGGCTGTTCCTGCTATCCCTGTCATGGTCGGCCTTCGCGTGGTTTTCTTCACTACCGGCAGATTCCATCTGAGGATTAGCAGACCTGGAGAATAAATTTCACAAGTACATCTTCATCGGCATCCAGGAGATGAAGCTGACTGACTTGACGTTCGTGAAACAAAGGATAAATGAGTTTGTCCCCGACTATATACAGAGGTTCTAGGACATATGAAGCAGATGTTACGGTGTGAACCGCACTGATAGTCAGTTAGCGGAGCTAGCATTTAAAGGACTCCTGAGCCCTATTAGGGAGAAGTTCTCATCACATGAGTTCGAAAGCCTCTCACAACTAGTGCAGAGAGTATCGGCCCATGAGAGCCGATTCCAAGAGGCCAGGTAGGACAAATATCAGAAGAAGGTCACGTACACTCAAGTGTACCACTTGGACTCCGACGAGGATAGTGACTCTGATGCAGAAGTCAGGATGGCAGAGTGGTCCAAGAATAAGAAGTAGGTCGCAAGTCCATGGATCAAATCGGCTGAGAAGGAATAAATGTATGACTTTGATATCGACAAGGCCGATAAAATATTTGACCTTCTACTGAGAGAGATGCAAATCCACCAGTCGCCTGGCCATGTAATACCAAGGGTGGTTTTTGTCTGTATGATGAGTGATTGACAAGGATGAGTGGTTGAGTGTTGGGTTGTGTGCATCGAAGGGTTCAATGTAAAATTGAGGATTGAGTACCGAGGGTTTCTGTGACGCCCCGATTTAATAAGCCGGAACATTATTGAATTTCCAAAGAAAAACAATAATACAAGAGGTTTATCATGCGGCAACGTACATACGACAATCGTTCATGGTACGCAGACTACATTATTACATAAGAGTTAAAATAAGATAAACAATAACAGGCATGATGAACGCCCTCTTTAGGATCTTCTTCTTGACTGGGTCGCTACTCCAGACCATCTTCCTCATAGTAGGCAACCTCTGAAGTGTTTGTCCAATGGGTATGAGTACAAAAAGTACTCAACAAGCCACCGAGAATGCAATAATAATGCAAGATAATAACAAAGGAAGGATAATGACTAAAAGTGTGGAAAAGTACACTTTTCAGTTATAGCATTTAGTGTAGTCAAATTTAATCATGCGGAATATTAAACATGAATAACATAATACCGTCTAACTCGAGGAGTACGTTTCCCTCCTCGCTCATTAGTCCTTACATGCCAAGTCATCATGCACATACATTTAAAAGTAAACTAACTGTGGGATGTAACGCAACCCACCCTTGACTATGGGCTCGGCTTTTCGAAAAGATTTAAGACTCTGATCAGAGGTGTACCACTGTACCCACAAGGCACGCACTCATCCCATACACCAAAGTGTAACAAGATGACCCTACCACGGGAACTCGTGCCAAAACCTCAGCATGAAATGCTCCAAGCGATAATCACCCGCTCTAGGTTTCACCGGCGCACCAGGCCGCATCCCGGCTAACGTCGCACCCTCTTTTGCGCCACGTTGGTACAAGCCACCCACAGGTGCTGCTTGACCCATCTCCAAGTGGTGCCTCGGATTGGAACACTCCATACCTTAGTTAGGACTTACCCACTAGACTTGTGGTTAGTACGGAAATGTATTGCAACGGATCCCACAGACCAGTCCTTATAGTGCCCCGGGTGCTACCGACCAATGCCCTAGCTTGCACCCAGAACCCACCATGCATACACTTAACCATAACTATATCACCAACAGAATTCTAGAGATAAGAATAACATGGATCATATAGTAGATTCCAAATTGCTACGACTTATTTTTAACCTATAGCAATTGTGTCGATACATCGGACACTATCTACTAGTACTAATTATATGGTGACAAGGAGTTTAGGCTAAATAGCATGGCTTGGGTTGCACATCAAGGTCGGGGATCTAAATAAATATAATGTACGACTTTCATTTGACTAATGCATGTATAACCTATGTGTTTTAGCGATAGTTTAAGAAAACTAGGTTCAATATGCTCAAAAGATTAGTTTGGTGACTTGCCTTGTTCAACGAAAGGCGACGGGGGAACCTCCGGGTAGTATTTCGGCTCCTCGGTGGCATCGTAGTCTTCTCGATATAAATAAATTAAACGTGACATTCAATTAAACAATCCAAAAACCACACAATAGGCATATAAGTTTTGATTGGTTTGAACCAAGGAAAATAAAGTCATTAAGTTTCTGAAATTGTTATAGGAATGTTTAAAAATGAATTTTCGAGTGAGTTAAGGATTTCTTACAAGGGAGTAAAAATATATCCTAATGTATTTTAAACTTCTAATTAATTTAAAAAGTCAAGTCCAGTGTAAACTTAGTGTTCCTATTACACCAACATGAAAAGGATAAAAGATAAATTTTCCTAAAGTGAATTATGAACATATACTAAAGTGCATTTGAACACTCTATTAAATAAACATAAAATACTCAAAATAAACCTACTGCTTTTATTGCATTAACATGTAGAGAATAAAATTATAAATTTTCTGGAATTGAAATGGTAAATTTTGGAGTTAAATTGAGCAAGATATGAATTTTAGAAGTTTAAAGCTATTTCTGAAATTTAATTTAAACTCAAAAATGGTCGTCGGTCCACGGTGAACCGGATTGACCGTGAACCCGCGCACTGTGCACGTGCGCCGGATTGCGGATCGCCGTTGGATCACGATCGGGTGGCCACGAGCGAGGCGGGCGCGTTAAGTTGACGTGGACGACCAGGATTAAAACACTAAAACGGTACGCGATAGAGGGTTCAGATCAAACGCGGGTTTTAAATACTAACGGACGATCCAGATTAAAACATACCCCTTCGCTGCGATCTGACGGGCTAGATTAAACCGAGCGTGCGATATAACCTGCACCGTCCGATCGTGATCGCATGGTCACGATCGAATCCGACATGGCACGGGTACTCTACCCGTGTCAGTCGTCTTCTCCGGCGATGGCGAGTGGGCTAGTGGCCACGGCGAGTGACGGCAGTCCTAGCTCTGCCTAGAAATGGAAAGAGGGTGACTAGGGGAGTACGGGGGTACTGTTGCGGTGGTCCGGGGTCGACGGATCGTGGCCGGCGACGAGCGTAGACGGTGGAGGCGTTCGGGTCCCTCGTTAGTGAGGCGGTTCCAGCGGTCTTCGTCGGTGATGGAGCGGTGGCCGAGGTCAGGGTGGTCGCTACGGTCACAACGGTGCGGTCGTTGAGGACGGACGGGGACTCCGTGACGGCGAGCGGATACTGTGGTGGGGTGGCGATGTGGTGCTAAAAAGCAAAGTGCGGCGCTCTAGTTCATTCTCAATGCGATTGGGCGTGCGGGCTGGACGCGGTGGAGGCCAGTGGCTTAAATAGAGGCGTCGGCGGAGCGAGGCGGGCACGTTAAGTTGACGTGGACGACCAGGATTAAAACGCTAAAACGGTACGTGATAGAGGGTTCAGATCAAATGTGGGTTTTAAATACTAACAGACGATCCAGATTAAAACATACCCCTTCGCTGTGATCCGACGAGCTAGATTAAACCGAGCGTGCGATATAACCTGCACCGTCCGATCATGATCGCATGGTCGCGATCGAATCCGACATGGCACGGGTACTCTACCCGTGCCGGTCGTCTTCTCCCGTGATGGCGAGTGGGCCAGAGGCCACAGCGAGTGACGGCGGTCCTAGCTATGCCTAGAAATGGAAAGAGGGTGACTAGGGGAATACGGGGGTACCGTTGCGGTGGTCCGGGGTCGACGGATCGTGGCCGGCGACGAGCGTAGATGGTGGAGGCGTTCGGGTCCCTCGTCGGCGAGGCAGTTCCAGCGGTCTTCGTCGGCGATGGAGCGGTGGCCGAGGTCGGGGTGGTCGCTACGGTCACAACGGTGCGGTCGTCGAGGACGGAGGGGGACTCCGTGACGGCGAGCGGATACTGTGGTGGGGTGGCGATGTGGTGCTAAAAAGCAAAGTGCGGCGCTCTAGTTCATTCTCAATGCGATTGGGCGTGCGGGCTGGACGCGGTGGAGGCCAGTGGCTTAAATAGAGGCGTCGGCGGGGGTCAGAGGGGGACACATGCATGGAAAGCCGAGGGGAGGTCTTCAATGGCGCTGGTGGGGATCGGCCATGCACGCGCAGCGTGATCCAGGGGCGTAATCACGAGGATTAACGAGGGGAAACGGCTAGCGGGCCTCAGGGAACCGATTAATGGCGTCAATTGAATAAGAGTGGGCCGGCGGGGGTGGATCCGAGGGCGAGGTCATCGGCCGACGTGATTTGGGGGTGATGGCGCAAGGTGGACGATGGGTCTGATGAGCGGGGGCCACAATCAGCGGGGCACAGGCGTACAGGTGAGGCAACGGGCGGGGTTGACTGGTGGGGTTGGGCTCGGCCGAGAGGGGGGGTTAGCACCGACAGGTGGGGCCAGGCTGTCGGCGCGCGCGCGAAGGGAGAGGGGGGGTCGCTGACGAGCGGGGCCCGGGTGTCAGTACGGTGCATGGGGAGGGAGTGGGCTGGGCCGACTGTTGGAGGGAGAAGAGTGGGACGGGGCGGTTACTGTTTAATATACTTTTCTGAATAAATTTAATTGCTGAAATTAGTTTAAAATATTTGGGTTGTTCCAAGAGTGATAAAAATCTGTAAAAATTCTCAAAATATATCTTTGCCTTGGGATCATATACAAAATTTTCTAGCCTCTGGTTTGGATATCTTATATAGGTTCTAGTTCAATTAAGCGTAGAAGGGTATTAAAGGTATTTCAAAATTAATTATTTTTAGAAAAATATAATAAATGGTATTTTTATTTCTCTGAAAATTTGGGGTGTTACAGTTTTGGTGGTGCATCGTGTTCTTGTTTTGGCTTGTCTTGAATGTGTAGGGTGGAGATGCTGACCAACTGTCGACGGCAAGTGATCGAGGGTTAAGTGGGGAGCTCGATGCTGGAGGATCAGGGAGGCCGGGCGAAGTTGGAGAAGATCTCAAGAGTGCATGAAAAGACTGAGCAAGACTTGGATGGATGGATGGAAGCGACGGTGTGATGACCAGATCTGTGAGAGGGAGGCCAGGGCAAGTATTCAGGAGGCTCGAGGGTATCGAGAGTTGAAAAGGCTTGCTGGCGGTCGGATTCGCAAAGCGGTGTCATGAGTTGAAGAGTTGAGAGGCTTTGTCAGTTTTTGCTGAAAACCGTTGAATCACTATTTGTTTCTGTTGACACGAAAACATGCCCCCGCACTTGGGTCAGTTCGATGATCCAAAAGTGCACGGATACTTAGGGACAAGCCTAAGCGTGACGTGGCACCGACGTTGCGTTCCGACTATCCTTAATAGTGATAAGAGGGGTGGATTCGCCAGGCAACCAGATTACACAAAATAATCCAATTAGCCGAAAGAAATAGATTAAACAGAATAAAATCAACAAACCAGTCGGAGCCCCACCTGGTTCGAAGTTTGATGCGAAGGGGTCGCTGAAGTATACCTTCGGCGTCTGGTGCGAAGTACTCCACCGAAGGGTGCTTCGGCGTTCGGACTGATCCGTTCGAAGATGGACTCCGAACGGATCTAGACGCGATGATCACCTTTGAACAGCGGGGTTCGGCGTGGGATCTCCGATACAGCAAACTACAGAATAATGACGCGAGGGCCACGCATGAGTGCAACTTCGTCAAGTGTGGAGTATGGTCGCGGC
Source organism: Zizania palustris (assembly GCA_019279435.1). Taxonomy (NCBI): domain Eukaryota; kingdom Viridiplantae; phylum Streptophyta; class Magnoliopsida; order Poales; family Poaceae; genus Zizania; species Zizania palustris. The sequence continues at coordinate 93,481,635 of JAAALK010000285.1, forward strand.
GAAGCCCGTTGTGATGAAGTATGCTGGCGAAGCCTATTGCTGAAGCCTGCAGTCCCACCGAAGGGTGTCCTAGGGACCTCCGAAACCGATCTCTCAGCTCCGGGCACCTCCGACAAAGTTGCTCCAAATGTGCGAACCTGCAACAGAAGAGTGCGAAGTACCAATTCGGCCTGAAGACTGAATTTTGCTAAGTGTTGCACTAGTAGCGAAGTTAGCAATATATTACGCAGATTAGCGGATACTTCATAGGCAAAGTAACAAGGCGATAACAATCTATTACGTAGATTAATGGATACTTCACAGGTGAAGTAACAAGGATTACCACTGTTCCATAGCGGCCGGCGGAGGGCTTCTAGGCAAACCCACGAAGAGGTACAGGAAAATAAAGGTAAAGTAAATACGATCAAAGCATGGGGCTTTGGTTTGGTTTGAGTTGGGGGGGGTTCTCTACGCCGGCCTTGGGTCTCTATTTATAGGGGCTTAACTCCTAATCTAATATGCTAATAATCCAGTCAGATAGAGATAAGGATTGAGCTGGAAACGCAAACAACTCTATCTCTACCGAGGTGGGCTTTGGCCAGGCCCACCGAGGCCTGCTCCTCTGGCCGAAGCTTCAATAGCGTGGGCCTCCGAAGGCTTCCCGGCCGAAGCCCATGGGCTGGCTAGAGGCTTTTGGAGCCCATAGCTCAAAGGACTTCGGCCCTGTAGGGCTTCGGACAGACCCTGGACATGTGTACTTTCGGCCTAAATCACCAAAATTGATATTTTGACGATCTAGCCATAAATGCCATTTTTTGCTATCAACACATGCCCCCTGCCTTTTATTGAACTGAGTGAACTAAAAGGCACAACGAGCTGAAGACGATACCATCCATATCGGCTTTCCGATACTTTTATGATGTTTGCCACACACTTGGGAAATACCTTTTCAAGTACCTACCATTCAAAGCTCTTCGAAACCGCTCTCCCTGCAGGGATTCCAACACGTATGCGTTGCCGGGAGCAATTTCGGCTATCTTAAAAGGACCTTCCCAACTAGGTGACCATTTACCAAACTTGGGACTCTTCATGCCTAAGTGTAAAATCGTTTTCCACACCAAGTCTCCTATTTGAAACGATTTTGGCCTAACTTTTTTATTGTAGGCTCTAGCTACTCTCTTCTTGTCCATTTCTACGGCTTCTAAAGCCCTTAGTCTCTTATCGGTCACTTCCTCTAGATTATCCTTTAGAAGAGTTTCATACTCGTCGACCGATAAGCCATCTTGCTTTAACACTCTCAAGGAGCCAGGATCTACCACTACGGGCAGAATGGCTTCTTGTCCATATACCAATTCATATGGACTGACTTTAGTAGCACCGTGCTTCGCAACCCTACAATCCCATAATGCCTCGGAGAGCACTTCATGCCACCTTTTAGGAAACTCTTCAATTTTCTTTTTAATGAGCTTAATCACGGTTTTATTACTAGACTCGGCCTGACCATTGGCTCGAGCATAGTAAGGTGAAGAGTTTATCAACTTAATACCATAGTATTCGGCGAAGTTCCTTACTTCTCTAGAGACAAATGAACTACCTTGGTCCGTAGTAAGAGTTTGAGGAACGTCGAACCTATGTATGATATGCTTCAAAATAAAATCGCGTACCTGATTGTGAGTCATGTTCTTGAGAGGTACGGCCTCGGTCCACTTAGTGAAATAATCTATCGCCATCAGCACGAACCAATGCCCTTTTGAGGAAGAAGGGTAGATCTGGCCGATGAAGTCTAAATCACAACCTCGAAACGAACATGGCTTGACAATAGGATTGAGCAATGAAGCAGGCGCTAACTGAATATTGCCAAACCTCTGACATGCTTCACACCCTATATAGTATTTGAAACAATCTTCAGTCATAGTCAGCCAATAAAACCCGCTCTTTTGAGCATCCAACTCATTTTTTGGGCCGACTGATGAGTGCCGCAAAGCCCTTCATGGACTTCTCCTGTGGCCACCTGAGATTGTTCATTGTCTAAACATTTCAATAGCACTCCGTCTATCAACACGAATTTGAACGCTTGTCGTCGAACCTTCCGATCAACCCTTGGATAGGGTCTCTCAAATACTGGACAATTGGGACTCTCCAATCGCCCTTATGGGTTTCAGAGGGTTTTGCTGGTCCACCTTCTGGAAAAACTTCTAAATTATTGACTTTGGGGTGCCCCCCGAGCCATTTCAGCTCCTGCCGAAGCCTGGTCGAGGTGGTCGTTCGGAGTGTGCTGGGTCGAAGCCCTCCGGAGGTTTCGGACTCCGAGGAGCCTCCTCCGTCCGGGAGGCTTTGGACTGTGGGCTCCGGCATACCGAATCCTTTGGTTGGCAGAACACTCCGATCCAGGGGCTTCGGCGTGCGGTGGCCTTCGGCGACCCGAGGGGTTCGACACGGAGCATGCGTCTGCCCACCGTTACTGGCTTCAGTGGTGAGACCAAGCATCAGCTTATCCAATACAGAAAATCTTCCTCTCCTGACTTGGTAACCAGATGCTCGCTGAGCCAAATCATTTGTGACTGAATTGGATTCTCTTGACACGTGAGAGATTTTAAAGTCATAGAAAGTGGCAACTATGTCTAGACATTTATCCAAGTAACTATTCAGCAAGCCGTTAAAACATTGAGCACTCTTAGCTACTTGTTGCACTACTAACAAAGAATCACCGTATGCGTGAACATGTCTAGCACCTACAGATTCTAGTAATTCAAGACCTAACAATAAAGCCTCGTATTCGGCTTGGTTGTTAGTGGAGGAAAATTCTAGTCGGGCCGAAGTTTCAAAGTGCATTCCATTAGGTGATATGAGAACCACTCCAATGCCTTGGCCACTCTTGCAAGCCGAACCATCAAAATAAAGTTTCCATGGTACTACCTCAACTAAAGCAATAGTATCACTCTAGCTAACATCTATGTGATAATCAACTATAAAGTTAGCTACGACTTGGCCTTTCATCGCTCTCAGGGGTTCGTAGGCCAAATCGTACTCAAACAACGCGTGAGCCCATTTTCCGATTCTTCCACTTAGAATTGGCTTCTGTAACATGTGCTTTATAACATCAGTTTGGCAAATGACAACACATGTAGTGGGGAGAAGATAATGGCATAACTTAGTGCATGCGTAATAAAGTGATAAACATAATCGTTCCACAAACGCGTACCTGGTTTCGGCTGCGGCGGCTCAAGAATGTGATGATGTACTCCGTCCCTTCTACCTCCTGGGTTAGCACGACCCCAATCACACCATCTTCGGCAGCGATGTATAGCCAAAACGGAATCCCGGCCTTGGGTGCTCTCACCACAGGCGGTGATGACAAGCACTCCTTGATCTTTTCGAAAGCACTTTGTTGGCTCGCCCCCAAGTGAACTCGGCTTCGTTTTTTAGCCGGAGTATGGGGGACAAAGGCATCAATCTTGCCGGACAAGTTGGATATAAAGCGACACAAATAGTTCAACTTACCTAGCAATTTTTGCACATCCTTTTTGCATGTCGGCTCTGCAACGTTTCTAATCTTCTCAAGTCTCTTAGGATCAATTTCGATGCCTCTCTTGTGAATCATGAAACCTAAGAACTTACCCGCCGACACACCAAAAGCACACTTGAGTGGGTTCATTTTCAACCCATACTGCCACATCCTATCGACTACGATGTCATCGATGTAAACTTCTAGCATAACTCCTAACAAGTCATGAAAGATTAGGTTCATAGCGCGCTAATATGTGGCGCCGGCATTTTCAAACCAAAAGTCATGACAACCCACTCGAATAAACCAACAAAACCAGGGCATCGAAAGGCAGTCTTGTAGACGTCCTCTTCGGCCATAAATATTTGATTATAACCAACATTGCCATCAAGAAAAATTAGTACCTTGTGTACTGAAGCATCGTTGATCAGCATATCGGCTATCGGCATTGGATACTCATCCTTTGGAGTGGCTCTGTTCAGATCCCTGAAATCAATGCATACCCGTATCTTGCCGCTCCCTTTCTTCTCTACAGGCACAATGTTAGCAACCCATTCCGCGTACCTGCACGGCCTAATAAATTCAGCCTTGAGTAGTCGCTCCACTTCCTCTTTAACTCGGTCATAGACGGACAAATTAAAGTGGCGGGGAGGCTGCTTATAAGGCCTAAACCCAGACTTGATGGGCAGCCGATGCTCCATGAGCTCGTGGCTTAGCCTTGGCTTCTCTCTATACTCCCATGCGAAACAATCGACATACGACCAAAGTAACTTTATTACTTCAGCCTTTTCATCGGGCTGCAAATGTTGGTTTACAAAAGTCGGTCTTGGGATGCTACCATCACCTATATCGATTTCCTCCAAGGGATTGGCCGACGCAAAACCTTGTCCTAATTTCTCTACTTCGCTAAAGTCCTCGATGGCCTCGGCAATACCGTCTTTATTAGACCGATATTGTTCCACACGAGACTTTAGCCAATCTAGATTACTCTTGCTAGACATGACTATTAATACAAAAATAGCCGTGCTACTCTAGACGGCTTTACAGACACTGGTACAAACCGTCCCCCGGATACACTAACAAAATCGTAATCCGAAAGATCTCTACCTGATAGACACTCTACTTTGTTATGGACGGCGTCAACCGATACATCGACCAAAGCTACTTGGGCCAAAGTATCCGCGGGGATGACTTCCACCTCATCGCCGTCCCACTGTACCAAGCACTGGTGTAGAGTAGAAGGAATGCAACAGTTTGCGTGAATCCAGTCGCGTCCGAGTAACACGCTATAGTTACCTTGTACGTCGACGACGAAAAATGCTGTTGGCAATGTCTTGTTGCCCACTGTCAACTCCATATAGAGTACTCCCTTGGCCTCGGAGCTCTCGCCATTGAAGCCGTTGAGCATCAAGTTGGTCTTCTTTAGGTCATCCACATCCCTGCCAAGTTTCTTCAACAACGAATAAGGCATTAAGTTAACAGTGGCACCGCCGTCGATGAGCATTCGGGAAATCGGCTTCCCATCGATGTGACCTCTAACATAGAGGGGTTTTAGATGGCGAGCCGATTCCTCGGGCTTCTCGAAGATGGCATTGTGCGGACCGAGGTTCAATTGAGCGACCTCGGCCTCATCCTGTGGTTGGGCGAACTCGGCAGACAGCGTGACGATGTTGATGTCCATCACCCAGGGCGTGGGTCCGTCAGAGATGGGCGTGTAATCGTCGTCGAGCATGTCATCATCGTCATCGCTTGGACTAGGAGCCGGGTTGGTCATCTCAACCGGCTTCTCCCTCCATACCTATTTGGTAGCTGGCTGAGGGCGGATCTCCTCGAAGATAGCGTCGCGCTCGGCCTCAGCTTTCTTCTCGCGCATCTCCTGTGCCCATAGTCTTTGTAGGCGTCTCTTCTGTGATTTGGACATGCCTGGAGGGGCCCAAGATGGTTGTGGCTTGGTGCCTGGTGCTACTGTTCGGCTTCCATTAATTCTCGCCGAAGTGGTATTGTGCCCTTCGGCCTTGTGTTCCCTGTGTTCGGAGGGGGCTTCGCTGTGAACCTCATCGGACGGACCGGCTTTGTCAAGCCGATCGAGCCAAGCTTCGATGCAGAGTCCGACCGAAGCATGAGACTTACCTCTGTTAGACCTTGGTGACAAAGTTCTCGGGATTGGGACTTCTTGATACCCAACTCTGATGGTTATGGCTTCAGACTCCCTGACCTCGGCCTCCATGTGCTCGCACCCTTCGACTGCGCTCTGCATGGTCCGATTCAGAGGCACCACAGACAGTCTATGGACGATGCCCCCTCCGCTGCGTCTGTTTGCCCCTTCCATCCATAATACTCCGAAGGAAAACAAGGCATAGTGTTAGGTTGTGGAGGGTACCCTGACCCGAATACGTACGGAGCCCATGGGGTCCCCGCCCAGTCATACGGTGGAGGCATCGGTGGCTCTAGTGTCCTTACCCACTATGAGCTGAACCTGTTACCTGGAGGGGGGTTCGGCCAAGTCGAAGGTATCTCGGACCACACCAGCGAAGGGTCCTGCCAGGCCGAAGGTACGTTCGGCCAGTGCGGGCTGAAGCCTCCCATCGAAGACGTCCAACACGGTGCGGGGTTCGGCCATTGGGGGCCGAAGTCGTTGCATGGGGGACCCGACCACTGGGGTTCGAAGCTGCCATACGGAGGGCTCAACCATTGTGGCTCGGAACCACCGTGCGGAGCACCAGGCCACCGTGGCCCGAAGCCTTCGTGCGGAGGGTTCATCTGCTTTGGTCCTAAGCCACCCTTCGAGGGTCTTGGCCCCTTTGGCTGTTTTAGCTTGGCGCGTGGACCTGCTTTCTTGGCCCTTCTCTGATGCTTGTTCAACAGCATATCATATGTCACCTTCGGCCTCTTGCGAGCCTTAGCCGAAGGGGTATTAACGTTCTGTTTCCACACTCCTACCTCAGGGTTCTTTGGCACGAGTGTGCGAGTGCGCGGTTCTCCAACAATTACATCTTTCCCTTTAGCAAACTCGACCTGTTCTGGCCGAATCAACACCGTCTTTTCGCTGAGGTCAACGACGTTGACTGGAAAAGGATCTTTATCCAGCTTCATCTTTGGATCATGGTCTATCTTCAATCGTCCTTCTTCTATGGCTGATTGTATCTGCCATCGAAAAACATTGCAATCATTAGTATTATGCGAATGTGAATCATGCCACTTACAGTATGTATGCTTATTTAACTCATCGGTAGGTGGAATGACTTGACCCTTAGGTAACCTGAGAAGCTGACTTTTTAAGAGAAAATCAAATATTTTATCACATTTAGTTATATCAAACGAGTACTGACCTCACTAAGTTGATTCTTTGTGGGGGGCGGTCGTAACTCAGAGAAGGTGACAGATTTATTCTTAGCGTTCCACACCCATTCGGCAGAATACATGTCGGCCGAATCCTCCTCCTCTGACCCCTCCTCATCAGAGCGTTCCATGATGTGGATTTCAGCCCTAGGCTTGCTAAATGTCTTAATAAATTTTTATCTTTGGTTCGGCCTTCTTGGACCAGAGCCTGCTGCAGAACTTGGCTAACCTCTCTTTAATTTCGGAACGCAATCCGTTAAAAGCTAATTTCGCCAAGTCTCTTTCTGAAATATTAAGGCTAAAACATCGGTTTCTAGTATCCTTGAAACGCTTGATGTACTCAGAGGCGCTCTCACTATATTTCTGCTTAACCGACATCAAATACGAAAGCCTAAGTTCTGTCTCACCTGTGTAGAAATAATCATGGAATTTCCGCTCTAAATCATCCCACGTTTGGATGGAGTTCGGCGGGAGCGCCGAAAACCAAGTGAAAGCGGTGTCGGATAGCGAGAGAGAAAATAATCTAACCTTTAGAGCATCTATCCCACTAACTTCCCCACACTGCGCCAAAAATTGACTAACGTGCTCTAGTGTAGTCTTGCTACCCTCACCATAGAACTTAGTGAATTCAGGGATTCTATAGCCGCGAGGATAGGGTACTGTGTCAAGATGGTCTGGGTATGGCTTACGGTAAACCCTAACCCGTCCCTTGGGCACGAAGCCGGCACACTCTCTAAATAGTGCGCGGACCCGCTCCTCTATGTCATCTTGGTATGTTGCTTGGGTGCGCCTTTCATGCGGGGGCGTGACACGCGGTGGGATATCGGCGTGTTGGCCATGGGCCTCTTCCCTATGCGCTATTTGTATGATGTTCTCGTGTCCGGGCGTCTGCGCATGTGGTGCGGGCAGCGCGGGTATTGGTGCAGGTGGTGGTGGATGGTATGCAGTATTACTTTGACCATAGGTGCAATGATTAGTCTCGGACATAAGCGATGGGGCCGGAGACATGATTGCGCCAGTGCTGTCGTTAGTTCTACCGTACATGTGATTTGCCGGAGGTGCACTAGCTATAGGAACCGGGGGTACGGCCTCAGTAAAGCTGAGCCTTCTGAGAGTCGCCTCTACTTGGGAGCTGACTGTCGAATCTAAGCGCTTGGCTAGCGAAGCGCAGACAGCTTGATCTACTGATGTGGCTATTTTCTGCTCAATTTCTAAAGAAGATAAACGAGGCGATACAGATGTTACCTGGACCTGAGCGAGGTCAGGGGTGACGATGTCGCGCTTGATGAAGCCTGCGCGTGTCTTGACGTAGCCCCCAAGCATCATGTCTTGGAGCGCCTTTAACTTTGCCTCGATCTCTGCTCGGTATTCTGCGGGGATATCTACAAGTGTAGGTGACAATATGTTGCGGTTGTCGATATCCGCGCCTCCTATTGCGTCCATCGGCGGTGTTGACGTAGTAGTCGATGTAGATGTACCGGTAGCCGATGTAGACGTACTCATCATGTTGGCGTAGCCTTCCCAAGCGGAGTCGCCAAAAAGTGTGTTGACACGAAAACGTGCCCCCTCACTTGGGTCAATTCGACGATCCAAAAGTGCACGGATACTTAGGGACAGGCCTAAGCGTGACATGGCACCGACGTCGCGTTCTGACTACCCTTAATAGTGATAAGGGGGGTGGAGTCGCCAGGCAACCAGATTACACAAAATAATCCAACTAGCCGAAAGAAATAGATTAAACAGAATAAAATCAACAAACCAGTCGGAGCCCCGCCTAGTTAGAAGTCCGATGTGAAGGGGTCGCCGAAGTATACCTTCGGCGTATGGTGCGAAGTACTCCGCCAAAGGGTGCTTCGGCGTTCGGACTGATCCGATCGAAGATGGACTCCGAATGGATCTGGACGCGATGATCACTTCCGAACAACGGGGTTCGGCGTGAGATCTCTGATACAGCAAACTACAGAATAATGATGCGAGGGCCACGCGCGAGTGCAACTTCGTCTAGTGCGAAGTATGGTCGTGGCGAAGCCCGTTGTGATGAAGTATGCTGGCGAAGCCTGTTGCCGAAGCCTGTAGTCCCGCCGAAGGGTGTCCTAGGGACCTCTGAAACCGATCTCTCAGCTCCAGGCACCTCTGACGAAGTGGCTCCGAACGTGCGAACCTGCAACAGAAGAGTGCGAAGTACCAATTCGGCCTGAAGACCGAATTTTGCTAAGTGTTGCACTAGTAGCGAAGGTAGCAATCTATTACGCAGATTAGCGGATACTTCACAGGCGAAGTAACAAGGCGATAACAATCTATTACGTAGATTAACGGATACTTCACAGACGAAGTAACAAGGATTACCACTGTTCCGTAGCAGCTGGCGGAGGGCTTCCAGGCAAACCCACCAAGAGGTACAGGAAAATAAAGGTAAAGTAAATACGATTAAAGCATGGGGCTTTGGTTTGGTTTGAGTTGGGGGGTTCTCTACGCCGGCCTTGGGTCTCTATTTATAGGGGCTTAATTCCTAATCTAATCTGCTATTAATCCGGTCAGATAGAGATAAAGATTGAGCTGGAAACGGATACAACTCTATCTCTACCGAGGTGGGCTTCGGCCAGGCCCACCGAGGGCTGCTTCTCGGGCCGAAGCTTCGGTAGCGTGGGCCTCCGAAGGCTTCCCGGCCAAAGCCCATGGGCTGGCTAGAGGCTTTTGGAGCCCATAGCTCAAAGGACTTCGGCCCTGTAGGGCTTCGGACAGACCCTGGGCATGTGTACTTTCGGCCTAAATCACCAAAATTGATATTTTGACGATCTAGCCATAAATGCCATTTTTTGCTATCAACAGTTTCAAATACAATAAATAGGAATTTAGTTTTATTTGAGTATTTCAGTTTAGTAGTGTAAACTTTTGATATATTTTTAGGATTATCAAGTTCTGAAAATATATTAAAAGGTTGTGTCAAGTTTGTATTTCTTTTTGAGTCAAGTAGGAGAGTTATTTTCAGGTTTACTATTTTCGAAATTGTGTCTTGTCCTCATGTATAAATCTGAAAAGTAGATGGACTCATGTGTAAAGTTGGCTCTTAGGGTATGGCTATATAATGGGCCTTACACCTAAAGAGTTGGCTACCCTTTCTGAAGATATTCAACCAGAATTTTCAGAGATCATAGGTCTGATTATTTTGTATTGTTTGTTGCATGAAATTTCATCTCCAGATCTTCTATTCTGTGATTTTGCTGTTCCTCTTGGATTTACCCATTCTTATTTTACTGTTTGCTTTCCGAAAACACTGTTTCGCATCCGCTTCTTCAGAATTTTTCATTGCTGCGTAGCCTAGCTGTTCTTGATGAAGATTGCTTCATAAATTCTTTATTTTGCACAACATCTTTGGAGTGTTTGTAGGTGATCTTCAGGTTGAGATTTCTGTGGTTTTTGTGCTGGTTTAACAACTATGCTCATCATCTAAAAGGATTCTTGAAGAAACTTGTTGGTGCAAAACCAGAAATATTTTGTTATGAAAAATTAATTGGCAGTACTTTTGATCTGGTTTCTCCTGTGTTCTTGTACTGGTTTTGTGTGTGTTTCATCTAAGGAAGAGAAGATCCTGATCAAGACAAGAGTTAGAGAACAAGGAAGAAGTGCTGATTTTACATCAGGTAATTTTCTGAGTAGTTTTGTTTACTCTCAATAGAGCTGAGTCCCTTTAGGCTGTTTGAGAAAATAGTTGAACCATTCTTGTGGATGTTCTGAATTTGAATGAATGTAATCTATTCTAGAAATATATTTCTGCTGTTGAATTTACAGATCTGAAAGTATTGATTAATATGTATAAAGTGTTGATGAATTTTTCAATAAAACTTTATCAGAATGCTGATTTGAGTTCTGGCTAGGTCTATCCATCTTGTGTGGTTTTTAGAAAGGGTTTTCAGAGGTATTTCAAAAGTATTGTGTTTGGTTTCAAAAATTCTATTCACTATTCAAAATTCTGTTTGAATCTAAATTTGAAATCAGTTTGTTATTGAGAGTTGTTCAGATTATTTAGTTCTTGTAAGAAGTTGTTTCAGTTATTCACTACTGTTTTTATTTCTGATCTGCTACAATGATAACCATTATCTGTTTTCTTTTGTTGCAGTCTTAATTGACCCAATCTGATTTTTGCATTGATCATTAGAAGCTAGAATTTGAACTGAATTGGATTGGTTATTATGTGTACAATAAAAACACTAGGACTGCATCTTTGTATTTGATCTAAAGCATTCTTAGCTGAGCACTAGTGTTGTCTGCATCTTTGGTTATTTTAGTACTATTTCTCATCTAATGTGTGCCATTACATCAACTCGTGTTGTGAATCAGATATCTGAAACTTCTGTTTTGTAGTGAACTGTAAATAGTAAATTGTACTCAAGTTTAAATGAAATTGTTTCAGTCCAGATTTGTTTTCTGAAATCTCAAATTTGGTTCAGTTCATAAGTACTTCTGAATTTACTGTTTATCTTCAGAAGTTTATTTTCAGAATCAGATTATAGTTTGAACTCTCCTTTTGAATCTGTGATCAGTTTTGGATCTAGTGTTGTGCATTTATTCATTTATGTACTGAATTGAATCTGTGTCACTATTCCTTATATAGAAAATTTCAAAAAATATATTTTCAATTGATGTACTGTTTTTCATCTATTGCCAGGTTTTAGTAGCACGTCTGTCTAGTTATTTTATACTGATTTGTCTGTTTGGGTAATTCAGATCAAATACTTGTTTGAATCTTATTTGTGTTTTACTACATTATCCCAGAATTGCTACAGTAGTACTGATCAAGTCAAAGCATTGTAATATTGATGTTCATCTTGTTTTGGAATTGATTCTTTGCTCCTTCATTCGCCTCGAGACGGCTGATGCGAAGGCATCGCCTTTAGACAAAATCGTCAAGAGTGAAGAGGATGCAACACATAAAACTCAGCAGGCAACAATACAAGATATAAAGAAAGGTTGATATATTCATGACGTTGATTATAAAGAGATATATTGCAAGCCCCCTGATCGACGTACGAAAGGTCCTCAGTCACTTAACCTCTACAGAGTGCCCTTCACCTAAGCGCGATCTGGCTACAACCGCCTCCCGCTCACCCATGCTGTTGGAGTGGGGGTGTCAGTGCCAAGGTTCGTAGTGGCTGATACCGGTCTGTATCGTATCGGCCAGCCCCTTAGGCTCATAGAAGGGGCCTCCACATTAACGTCCTACGAAAGGAAAAGGCAGGGCCCGATTAGATGAGAAAAACAAAAGCAACAGAAAGAAAAAAGAAGGTCATTGTACTCACATCGGGATCCTCCTCAACGCTAGTTGGATGAAGCCATTCCTGGTAGACCAACGAGGATCGGTTGAAGACATGGAGCTTTACCTCCCCCCACCACTCACGGAAGGCAGAAGATGTCGCCCGATAGGTCCTCCAGGTAGCGACCCTTCCAGATGGTAGCTCATCGGTCATATGGGAGAGGCGATTCCACTCCAGTGCACTCATGACCGTTCCACGGGCCTAGATTTGTCCGACGAAGAAGAGGCGAGGAGGAAGCTGGCCAAAGCCCAACTGACTCAAGAACACTGATGGGTGGTAGAACTCATAAGAGCACCACCGGGAATGGTCATCGGTAAAATTGACTGGGAGCAAGCAAGGAAAGGAGGCAGAGGAGAAGATATGGATGGACTCTGCGTATCGGGATACATATGGAAAAACCAGTCGGTCGGAGAGCACGTACTCCGAATGGAAACTAAAAGGAAACCAAGTGATCCAAGTGGAGAATCCGAGGTATAAGAGCTTGAAGGATGCGTCCAAAGCCGCGGGGAGATGGGCGCTGTTGGCGTAAAAGTTACACCAACAGGTTCTTAGTAGTTAAGAACAAACAAACAAGAGGTTTGTGCTTTTAGGACAAACTTGAGCCTCCGTAAAGGATAACAACTCAAGAGGTCCGAATATATGTGTTTGAACCACTGGTTCTGCCCCCTCTTACAAGGTACAATGGGGGGTATTTATAGGGAGAAAGGCTTAAGGAATAGACCTATTTACCCTTATATTACAAACGACCTTCAGTATTATAAACAAGGTTATACACGGTAAAGTGCTGCAGGGTAGATGGATAAGCAGGGCATCCAATCAGTCACGTCTTCCTGCTTCGAAGCCTCCTCTCTCCCTTCGGAGGATCCTCCGAGACTTCGCATCGTGACACCCTTCGACCTTGCTGACGTATCATCGAGCATTAGTCAGCCATCTTCGGGACCTTCTTAGAGCCTTCGGAGGGTTAACCTTTAAGTCCTGGAAATGAAGTAATTTCCCCCAACAGTAGCCCCTCGAATACGCCTTTCTGTAGATAACCTATTTTTTAGAAAGAAGGCAGTATACGAAAGGAACATTTTTAGTTTCTGAGGCTTAAAGGGAATGCGAAGATACTATGATTTAGCCCAGAATATTAAGCCCAATATTTTAAAACGTTCGTCTCTGAATTTTGGCATAGTGTGAAAACTCCCTGGAGCAGCATGGCTTCGGAGCATGAGTGTTACGGAAGCGGTTACGGAGTGTGAACGTCGTGCAGGCGGTTACGAGGTGTCTTTCGTCGTGGCGTCGGTTACGGAGTGTGAACGCCGTGGGGTACCGTCAATATGACCGTTACGGCGCAAATAGCCGTTACCCTCTGTAAAAAAGAAGTAACGGTCGATTTCTTCAGCGGTTGCACGCCGTTCCAATTACCAGCCCCACCTGTCGGCGACGGAAGCCGAACCTGCAGTGTGAAACTTCTCGAAGAGCCGTATAGGTTGTACGGTTATAAAAGGGGGAAATAGGGATTACTGGAAGTTTTTTACCGCATTCACCGTCTCTGCAATTCACCTTTCTCTTCAACCTCCCGCACCTTCGAGTATTTGAGCGCGATGGCAAGAACCAGCCACACAACCCCTTTGGCAGCCAGCACTCTGGCGCAGCGGCAGGCGTGGGCTGCATCAGCAGCTATGGCAATGGCAGGGGGTCCGGGCGGTGGTTGGCCCAAGAACCCTCGGGCGCTCCGTCCGCCTTCCAAGAAGAAGATGGCCCAAAGCTTTGTCATCGGTCAGTCGGTGAGCACCGCGGAGTCTATTGAAGAAGCAGTAGACGGGAAGCTGGGAGCCGGAATGAGGACTCGGGTCCCCGGGACAGAATCGACTCCCCGGCCTCGGAGTGGAGAGGTGGTAGTCTTCGAGGCTTTCTTCGAAGCAGGTCTGGGGCTACCAGCCGTGGATTTTCTGGCAGAGGTACTGGACCTGTTCCACATTACCCTGCCCCAATTGTCCCCCAATGCAATCGTCCGCCTGGCCGTCTTTGAGTGGGCTCTTCGAGCGGAGGGGTGTGAAGGGCGCTCCGAGATCTTCGCAGCGACCCATGAGGCCATCTGCCAGCCGAAGCCTCAAGACGGGCCTGGAGACTCGAAGGTGATAGTGGCCTTCGGCAGTGTTAATTTCCAGCTTCGGCGAGAGCACGCTCTTCATTTCCCTGCGAAGGCCATAAATGATCGATGGTATACAAATTGGATACTTCGGTGGTTTTACGCCGAAGTAGGAGAAGACTCCCCCCTTTCGGGCCCTCTTCAAGAAATCTGGTTCCGGAAGGAAGCGGATATTTCTCCGAACCCTAGCCTGCTCACGACGAGACTAGGGTTGCTGGCTTCAGTGGCTCGTCGCATGAGTATGCGCGACCTGGCCGAAGAGTTCGTCGGCCTTCGGATCTCTCCCCTCGGAGCCAGTTGGCCAATCTCCATCCCGCAAGCCTCGGAGGGGGACCTCCGAAACATAGGTACGCCTTTCTCCTGCGGCATTAGTTTATATGAACACATTAATTATACTTATGCTTCTTATACTTTTTTCTTTTCAGCGGCGCCTCTGGCCTTAGCTCCGGACGACATAGTCCGGGCTACCGAGCGAATTCTCGGAGCCCCTTCGGTGGCCGAGAGGCAGAGGAGGCTGGAACTGGTGGGGAGTTGGGAGCGCTCGAACAGGGTGTGGAGAGCCCTCGGCATGGAGCCCCCGCAGCTTCCCGACTTCGCCCCAGCTGGAGCGACGGCTCGCAAGAGGAAAGCAGCGGCCGAGCCCTCTAAAAAAGCTGGCAAGCAACCTGCTCAGAAGAGGGCGGTGAAGCAGCCTTCTCACTTGACGCCCGCTTCGTCCTCTTCGTCGCCAGACGAGCGGAGCCCAACTCCCGAAGAGACAGAAGACTCCGGGGGCGCTACAGTGAAGGCTTTCGAAGACTATCTTCTGATTGACGAAGATATGGGGGAGGTCCCCACAAACCTCCCCGATAGGGAGGGTGTTAGTGTAACTCCACTGACTCCTCCTGCACCTGCCAACGCGCAAGTGGAGCCAAACCCTACCTCCGACTCGCCTGCACCCGAAGGGGTTCCTGCGGAGGTCGTGGCCCCAGCGGACGAAACCGAGGGTAGGGCTTCGGGGGATGACTTCGACAACATCCTCCGGATGTACGAAGTCCTGGAGGATCCGGCGATCCTTCCTCAAGCGGCTTTTGGAGGTATTTTCCCGGAGCTCTTTCTTTTTTCGTCGGCATTCGCTTGCTATCTGTAGAATATGTTAATTAATCTTAGTATTTGACATAGGTACCTCTTCGGGTACTGAAGCCTTGGTGGCGCCCGACGTCCCTGCTTCTTCGGAGACGGTCACCCGAGCGGACTCTCCGGCTCCCCTGAGGGCTTCGAGCCCGGTGGTGGAGAACGTATCCTTCGGGGCGGACGATGTGCTCCCTGGGACGGAGTTGGCTCCGGCCGTGGCGACCTCGACTACTGAAGGCGCCTCCGACAACGTGGCTCCGGCCGGAGATGCGGCGGCTGAGGATCGGAATGTTCTTGCCTCTCCCCCTTTCGTGCCGGGGAGGGGTAAGAGTATTTCCAGCCTGGGCCTTCGGGTTGACCAAGCAGCACCTTCCGTTGGCAACTCAGAGGACGAGGCTGCAGAGGACGACGCCCGGGCCTTGTCTTGGCTCCCTCTTCTGGCTCCTTTCCTGGAGCATCGGAGCGGCCTTCGAAGGCTCCTGGAGCCCCTGGCTGAGAAAAGCCAGGACATTGCCAATTCGGAGTTGATCTCCGCTTTGAGCGAGGTTAGGGCTTCGAGCCTCAACACGGCCCTCGAAAGGGCTGCCCTTCAGGTATGAAAAAGATACCATAGTTGCTGTATTTTACTGGTCAAAATTTCTTTAGCACTTACCTTGTTTTCCTTGCAGCAATTCGCCCTTGCTAGAGCGGAGCGACTTCTAGCGAGGTCGAAATTAACCGACTTAACCGGAAGGTTACAGCTCTTCAAACAGCTCTTGATGACTTCACCGGGAGATCCCTCAGGCTGAATGAAGAACTTTTGGAAGAACGGAAGGCTAAGGCAGCGTCTGACGAAGCCCTTCGCTCTTACTCCGAAGAAGCCGAGGCTGAATGAGTGGTCCTCCGCGCGGAGGTCGAAAAGCTTCGCTAGGATGCGGCTACTTCGAACGGTCGCCTGGTGGAACTTCAAGGGGCTCTCAGCCAGGTAATGGCTCAGAAGAGTTCCATGATGCTTCGGGTGGCCGCGTTGGATGCAACTGTAGCAAACCTGGAAGCAGCAGAGAAAAAGAATTCCAGTACTGCCGACCGTACCTTGGAAGCTCTTCAGGGTACGTTAGAGTACTTTGGCACCATGTGCCCTTCGACCTCTGCTGCAACCTCCGAGCCGCTCGATCGGAAGCTGACGAGGATCCAGGTGGCTTCGTCGCTGATGAAGAATTCCGGAGTGCGGTACGGAGAGATCTCCGGACAGTGCGCTGGCATCGGGGTTCTTCGCCACCTCGAATCTCTTCGGGTTCCCTTCGATTCGGTTAGTGGTTCGTCTCCTGGAGGCTTCGCGGATGATGACCTGCTGCGGCCGTCTTCGGGGGTGGCTTCGGCTTGGGAAGCTTTCCGATCAGTATGGAAGGCCGATCATAAGGTTGCTGCTAAGGCTTGGATCGACGAGGCCCGTCGGCAAAAGCAAGCTCAAGCGAAGCCACCGCTCCCGACTTCGCCAGCGCCTTCGGTCCCAGCTCCGCCAACCGACCCGCAGGTCTAGCCGCTTAGGGTTGTTGTGTACCTGTGGTCTTGTAAGCTTTGTTTAATTAATGAGAAAGTTATAAACAGTACTTGTCTTGGGTGTTCTGCTCTTTTTTAGGTTCTGTCATGCCCTTCGAGCCCTGACTTCGTACTTTTGGAACCTACTGCCGAGCTTCGAAAGGAGTGGGCAGTTCTTGAGAGTTTGAGGCCTTATCGCCGCTCTCGCTTTTCTGTTCCTCGCGGAGACGGGGGGGAAGTTACCCTTGAAGTACGAAGGGATGTTTTGTCTTATATTAAAGAGGAAGAAAAGGAAGAGGGGTCTTCGTCTTCCGAGCCCGTCGACTGGTCTGACTCGGAGTATCAAGCCGAAAACCTTGCCGAGGCCGGCTCCGAAAGGCTCTTGACGTGGGCCGAACTTCAGGAGGAGCAGAAGAAACTGCGAGCCTCGAAGAAAAAGAGAAGTTCCCGGCCTAAAAAGACTTCAAGCTCCGAAGGGCAAAGTAGCCGCAGGGGTAGCTCTAGGTGTCGAAAGGGTCTCCGTTTTTATTTGGGTTTAGATAACAATTTTTCCTGATGTATGAATATAATATTTTAATGTGGAATGCTTCGACAACATGCTGTGTGACTCCTATCCTCCTACCCCCCTTGTGGGTGGCGGAGCTTTTATCTTATATAAGGGTTCGCTAGGCACAATGATTGCCCGAGCACCTGCATGCTTCGAATTTTTGCACATGTCACCATCGATATGTAGACAAAAAATTTAAAGTCCTTAGACTCTTCTACGGATCCTAACAAGCCGGAGCCTGGAATCCGTAGGTTGGCCACCTACGACTCTTTTACAGATACTTCGCACCCGGAGGCTTGAAATTCTGTCTTGTTTAAAGTCCTTAGACTCTTCTACGGATCCTAACAAGCCGGAGCCTGGAATCCGTAGGTTGGCCACCTACGGCTCTTTTACAGATATTTCGCACCCGGAGGCTTGAAATTCTGTCTTGTTTAAAGTCCTTAGACTCTTCTACGGATCCTAACAAGCCGGAGCCTGGAATCCGTAGGTTGGCCACCTACGGCTCTTTTACAGATATTTCGCACCCGGAGGCTTGAAATTCTGTCTTGTTTAAAGTCCTTAGACTCTTCTACGGATCCTAACAAGCCGGAGCCTGGAATCCGTAGGTTGGCGGAGCCACTGAACCAATGGTTCGTAGCAAGCCCCTTGGGTTTTTTCAAAAAATGCTTGGCTCTGCTAGCATCACCGACCTTCGAATGCGTCCATCCGGAGGGTGGGATGTTCGAAGGGCAAAACAAATCTCAACCCTTTAGCTTTATTTATAAAAGGAGTGTTACAAGTGATTACAAGGAAGCCTTAAGCATAATATCTCTTAAGGTGCTCCGCATGCCACGCATGTTTCAACTCTTCTCCTTCTAAATTAGCTAATTTAAACGAGCCGGGGCGTCCTGAGCGTAAGATAACATATGGTCCTTCCCATTTGTTTCCTAGCTTCCCCGGAGCTATTACATTTCGTAATACTAGATGACCTGGTTTTAACTCAGTTAATTTGACCTTCGGGTCATACCATGTCTTTGTGTGCTCTTGGTACTTCGTCAGGTTGGCGACAGCTCGAAGCCTTGTTTCTTCCGACAAGTCTATTGAAGCACTCCGATCATCTTCGTCTTCGTGTTGAATTACGCGAAGTGACTCCCCTTTGAGCTCCGTAGGGGTCATGGCTTCGTCTCCGAAGAGCAACCTGAATGGCGTGAAGCCGGTTGATCTAGTTTGCGTGGTTCGGATAGACCATAAAATTTTGGGTAGCTCTTTGACCCATAGGCCCTTGGCCAATCCGACGATTCGGCGATTTAACCCGGAGAGGATATTCCCGTTGGCTCGTTCGACGGCTCCGTTGGATTGCGGATGTCGCACTGCTGCGAAGCATAGCTTAATGCCCAGTTCTTCACAGAATGTTTGGAAGGTATCAGCTTCGAACTGGGTTCCATTATCCACCGTTAATTCTCTGGGGACTCCGAACCTGCATATAATATTCTGCCAGAAGAACCTTTGCACATTCTTTGATGTGATGGCTGTTAGCGGCTCTGCTTCCACCCATTTTGAGAAGTATTCTATCGCTACGACCGCAAATTTCAATCCGCCTTTTGCTGGTGGGAAAGGGCCTATGAGTCCATGCCCCATCTAGCCATCGGCCATACCGGGGAAATAACTTGAAGTTGAGCTGGTGGGCGATGGCTCCTTCGGCCCATCCATTGGCAGCCTTGGCATGTCCGAACTAGGTCTTCGGCGTCTCTGACGATCGTCGGCCAATAAAAACCTTGCCGGAGCGTCTTGCCTGCTAGTGCTCTAGGAGCTAGATGACCTCCGCACAGCCCCTCGTGGATGCCTCGAAGTATGTCTTGTCCTTCAGGTTGAGAGATGCATCGAAGCAGTGGTGAGCATACTCCGGCTTTATATAGTACTTCCCCAATAAGTTTGTAATTTCGAGCTCTCGTTTGCACTCTTCGAGCTTCTGGGCCTTCCGGAGGGTCATTGCTACCTTGCAACATAGTTATTATCGGAGTTCGCCAATCCGTAGCTTCAATACACATTACTTCTGACGAGGGTATTTGGTCAGCTGCTGGCTGCTCTAACTCTTCATAGAAAGCGCCCTCCGGGAGGTCTACTGCTCCTGCTGCGGCCTTTGCAAGAATATCTGCAAGTTGATTTTCTGCGCGCGGTATGCTTCGAACTGTAAACCCTTTGAATGCTGCTTCTGCCTTGCGGATTTCTTGAAGGTATTGCGCGAGATGTGGGTTTTTTGCTTGGAAGCTTTTATCAATATGCCCCGCGACGACTTGGGAATCTGTCTTGATCATTATCCTTGTAGCTCCGAGTGCTTTAGCCTTTCGGAGGCCTAGCAAGATTCCTTCATACTCGGCGACGTTATTAGTGGTTCGAAAGTTAAGCCTTGCAGAGTACATTGCCTTTTGTCCTGATGGTGACAAGATTACTGCCCCTGCTCCGGCACCTGATGCTTGATAGGCTCCGTCGGAGAATATTGTCCAGAAACCGTCGGAGGGTTCTTCCGGAGTCCATACTGCAGATGGAGTCCACTCTGCTACGAAATCTGCTATAATTTGAGATTTAACGGCCGTCCTTGCTGTGAAGGAGATTTCGAAGGGTGCTAGCTCGACTGCCCACTTTCCAACCCTGCCTGTGGAATCTTTGTTTCGGAGCATATCTCCAAGAGGATACGATGTAGGGACAATAAGGTTATGCGCCAAGAAATAATGCCTTAGCTTTCGCGAGGCCATTACTAAAGCATAAGCAAACTTTTCAAGCTCGGAGTATCTGATCTTGGCTCCTGATAATGCCTCCGAGACAAAATAAACTGGGTTTTGTACCAGCTTGTCTTTGAGCTCGACTTCTCGGACCAGTACTGCGCTTACTGCTGACCCTGTTGCTGCAAGGTATAAAAGCAATGTTTCCCCTAGAAGAGGAACAGTTAAGGTTGATAATGTTCCAAGGTAGGCTTTTATCTCTTCGAAGCTCTTTTGGCACTCCGGCGTCCAGCTAAAGCTTTCGGAGCCTTTGAGTGCCTTGAAAATTGGGAGGCTTCGCTCTGCCGATCTGGACAGGAACCTGCTGAGTGCTGCTAGCCTTCCTGCTAGCTTCTGTACTTGCTTCAAATTCTCGGGTGGAGCCATTCTTTGCAGTGCACTTATTTGCGTTGGACTGGCTTCGATCCCCCTGCTCGAAACTAAGTACCCTAGCAGCTTCCCTGCTTGTGCCCCGAATATACATTTTTCGGGATTGAGGCGTACTCCACATGTTCGGAGGCTCTCAAAAGTTTCATCTAAATCTATGCTATGCTGATGCTTTTGAGCACTTTTTATTACAATATCATCCATGTAGGCCTCGACATTGCGGCCTATCTGATGGCCTAAGGCTTTAGCTATTAAGCGAGAAAATGTGGCTCCGGCATTCCGTAAACCAAAAGGCATTCTTACATAGCAGAATACTCCTGAAGGAGTTATGAAACTTGTCTTGGCCTCGTCTTCTTGCTTCAGCCATACTTGATGGTACCCGGAGTATGCATCGAGGAAGCTTAATAGTTCGGAGCCGGCTGTGGAATCTATTAATTGATCTATTCGGGGCATTGGGTAGGGGTCTCGCGGGCATGCTTTATTTAGTGATGTGAAGTCAATACACATGCGCCATTTGCTGGAATCCTTCTTTCTTACAAAAACAGGGTTGGCCAACCACTCGGTATGGGCCACTTCCCTGATAATGCCAGCTTTTAACAATTTTTCCACTTCGGCCTTGGCTAAATTTGCTCTTTCTGTTGATAGCTTTCGGAGCCCCTGGCGCACTGGCTTAGCCTTCGGGTTGACGAGCAGACTGTGCTCGATGATGCTTCGGTCGACCCCCGTGATATCTTCGTCGGTCCAAGCAAACATGTCTAGATTCTTCTTGACGACTTCTTCTAATGAGGCGGTTATCTCCGGAGATAGCCCCTTGCCGAATTTTATTGGGTACTCTTTGCCGTCTTCTGAGATTATTCTTGTCTCGACATCACCCTCCGGGCTTGGTTTGAGCGAGGATCCCTTCGGGGGGCTCAAGGCTTCTGGTACTTCTTTGGCGCTCTCCGCCACATTGTGCACTTGTCGAGGGTCCAATGGCTGCCCGTGGCCATATTCTGTCCTTCTGGCTACAGCTTGGTCTCCTGAAATAGTGAGCACTCCACCTTGTGTGGGCATTTTGAGACAAAGGTAGTTGTGATGCGCTATAGCCCCGAATTGGTTTAACATCCCTCGTCCGAAGATAGCATTGTAGGCGTAGGGGGCATCCACCACGTCGAAAATCACCTCCTCTACTCGGGCCAGCGGCCCCTCTCCGAAGGCAACCTCGAGGCCTATTTGGCTGAGGGCATCGAGAGGCGGTCCTGAGAACCCTTGAAGTGGCCGGGCTGCAGGGAGTAGATGCTTCCGGGGTATACACATCTGGTCGAAGGCTTGAACGAAGAGTATGTCTGCGGAGCTTCCACCGTCCACCAGGATCCTCCTAACATCAGCCCCTGCTATATCGGCAGAGATGACTAATGGGTCAGCATGGGGAAACTTCACCCCTACTGCATCGCTGGCTGTGAATGAGATGGGTACACGGGACCATTCTGGCATCCCTTCAGCGGAACTTGAAGTCCCAATGTGCCCAACTTCACGGACGTACTCACGGCGCTGTCTCTTGGACATGCTGCCGAGGGTCCCTCCTCCGGAGATGGGTAGGACCACTCTCTTGCCGTGGTCTTGCGGATCTTCGTGCCTTGGTGGTGGCATAATACTGGCCACCGGTAGCCGTATGGGGGCTTCGAGGGCACCGGCTCGGGCCACAGCTTGAACAGGCTCCGATCGTGCCATAGGTGGAGCCCGGTCCGAAGTACCCCTCCTGGTATTTCGGTCAATGTATTCACCCCGAAGGGTCAATATCGTCTTGCAGTCCTTCGTGTCATGGCTTCTATTATCGCCATGCACGCAGCAAAAATGACTCTGGCGCCTTCCAGGCACCCTTTCTTGAGGTACTGACGGCCCAGCCTTAAAATTTTTTACCTGCTGGAAACTGGCCGGTGCCTTCGAAGCTGAAGGTGCAATGTTTAGTACTTCCGAACGGAAATGCTTTTTTCCTCGCCTATACTCGCTAGGGCGGCTGTCTTGTGGAGGTTGTGGTGGAGCGGTGGCCTCTGGCTCCCTTTTGACTTCCCGGAGGGTGGGTAGAGCTGCCTCAGCTCGCCGAAGGCATCCTTCCTCTGCCTTGGCATATTGCTCGAAGTATGCCATGAGCTGTGCTACGGATGTTACCGGCTTCCGATGGAGTTTGCTGAGGAGGTCGGGGTTCAGCACCCCTTCTCGGGCAGCATCAACTACCGAAGAGGTAGTAAGGCCCTTGATCTGTGACTTGGTGTGGGCGAAGCGTGTGAAGTACTCTCGGAGGGTTTCTCCCTCCCGCTGCTTTACTTGGAACAAACTTCCCGTGGACATTGGGGCCACGAAAGTGCCTTGGAAGTTGCTCACGAACTTCTTTTTGAGTAGTTCCCATGACTTGATCGATCCTGGTTTTAGGGACCAGAACCACCGGAGCGCCACACCTTCGAGAGCGAGTGGGAAGCATTTTGCCATGGTGCTTCGTACCCCTCCGCTTGCTTCTATAGCTAGGGCGTACGAGCGGGCGAACTCTCCGGGGTCCGACCCCCCGGAGTACTTGTGCAGCTTCGAGGCCTTGAACCTGGGGTCGAAAGGCACTCTCTGCAGATCAGGGTGCAATGGAGACTCATTGTCGAATGACGCATTCTCGGCCTCTTCTTGGACTTGTATAACTTCTGGGGGGTTGCGGCCTCCATCGTCTGGAGGCCCCCTTGGAGTTTCAGTGGAAGCTTGAGTGCGGAGTCTGTCGGCGGCCTCCTGCCTCCATCTGGACACCTCCTCCTGAAGTCTGGCTAGCTGCGTAGCCTCGGTTTCGGGAGGGCCTTCGTCTTCGTCGGAGGGAACTTCAGGGTCTTGGCTTGCTGCGTAGTCGGTCTGAAGCATTGTAGGGGGGGGGTAGAGGGCCCCGGGGCGCTCGACGCCCATCGGTTCCGGCAGGAACCGTCGGATTAGCTGAGGGTCCGGCTCCGTTGGTCCGAGGGGACCTTCGAAGGGGACCTGCAGCTTGACCACGCTTCGGAGGCATGGTTAGTCGATGAGGTGTCTTGGAAATGGAAGGCTTCGAACGACTCGAGGGGGTCGAGGGAAGGCCTTCGGGCTGCACTAAGAAGCCCTTAACTGAAGGGTGCGCGGAATCTCAGGATTCCGAGGCTCCCCCCGTAAGTTTTCTTCAGAGTGCAGTCAGCAGTAGAGAACAAGCTTTAGAACTTGGATCCCCACGGACGGCGCCAACTGTTGGCGTAAAAGTTACACCAACAGGTTCTTAGTAGTTAAGAACAAACAAACAAGAGGTTTGTGCTTTTAGGACAAACTTGAGCCTCCGTAAAGGATAACAACTCAAGAGGTCCGAATATATGTGTTTGAACCACTGGTTCTGCCCCCTCTTACAAGGTACAATGGGGGGTATTTATAGGGAGAAAGGCTTAAGGAATAGACCTATTTACCCTTATATTACAAACGACCTTCAGTATTATAAACAAGGTTATACACGGTAAAGTGCTGCAGGGTAGATGGATAAGCAGGGCATCCAATCAGTCACGTCTTCCTGCTTCGAAGCCTCCTCTCTCCCTTCGGAGGATCCTCCGAGACTTCGCATCGTGACACCCTTCGACCTTGCTGACGTATCATCGAGCATTAGTCAGCCATCTTCGGGACCTTCTTAGAGCCTTCGGAGGGTTAACCTTTAAGTCCTGGAAATGAAGTAATTTCCCCCAACAGGCGCAGAAGGACGAAATGAGGCCGCTTCGCCCAAGGAGTGACACCAGCGAAAGGTAGGGGCGCCGACTCCGAAAAGTTATTGGGGAAGCGCGACTAGGAAAAAGGAGCCTCTCCGATGGCTTCAATGGTGTAGACATTTAGCCAGAGTTGGAGAAGCCACCATGGAACCCAACGTTGGCTGATGAAGTTGCCGGCCGATAAGTCAACTGACATGAGGTGGAGGAGACGGTAGGTGGCCCCTAGAAGATAGAAACCCAAGGGGATCCGCTCGTGGACGACAATTCATTCGGCCAAGTATTGGAATTGCAGAGTCAGGGCTGGGGCCAACACGCAGAAAATAAATTCCTCTAGCCAAATTGTGAGGAAGGCGATGTGTTCGCGAGTGCCGACCGAGCTAACTTTCCTATTGTGCCGCCTGATGTATCGGCTCCAGTTATCGGCCGGGTCGGCACCTAGGTTGTGTGATGGCTAGAAATGAAGGGAGAAGGGAAGGACTGGTGAACTAATGTCAAGGCAAATTAAAAAATAGATCTTGGGCAAGGAGGGGCTCATCGGTCCATGGCCAAAAAGGAAAGCGTTAAGGGCGTCAGTCCAGAAGTAACATGATGCAGCCAACATCGATTCATTCTGACATGGCGCGACGAGGGAGAGACTGATACAGTGACCGAAATCGATCTCGTCCGAGAAGGTGCGGTAAGTGGCCGATACCCTAAGGTACTAGTGACGCCAGCCAGGGATGGAGGAAGGAAAGGGCATGAAGCCAAGGTCACAGTCGAAGGGACGCATGGGGGAACACTTGAAGGGGATTCGTCAGGTATCGGCATTTACGAAGTTGATCGGATTAGAGTCACCTATGGGGCCTAGGAAGAAGTTGTACAGGTGAGTGATGATCGGTATGAAGACTTGGTTCCGGAGAGCCTACATATGAGGAAAATGGCTTAGAAAAGGGATGAAAATCATAGAGAAAATAAAGGAGGGCCAAATGTATGAAAAGCAAAGACATACCAGTGGGATCCTATTCAAGTCAGCCATTCTATGGTATTCTCAACATGATGTGATGAAGACAGAAGTGGCAAGACGATGATGATCAGGAAGTAGTGGAAGCCAATGACAATGGGTTGAAAGCTGGAGTACTAGTGACCAGAAGGTGTGGAAGAAAGAATATGGAAGACATATATTTATTGACCAGGGTGATTCTTCGGCGAAGAGTTTTCCGGTTGACGGTAATGAATGTGAGACGACCATGTGAAAAGACTTGGCGACATAAGGTAATTATGACTGATAGTTTCGAAGTGTCAGATGCCTCTTAACACCCGAAAACTAGGGGCATGTGTTGACACCAAGAATTGGTAAAGCCCAAGGCCCACCAAGGAAAGCACACGGTCAACAGAAGGTCAAGGAAGATCTAGTCAAAGAAAGTCAATAATTCCATCCGCAACAGCTGCATGATCGAAAGGGGAGCCGATGGACATAAGCACAACAACGGTTACAAATTCATCCGAAATTGGCTAGATAGGTTACTTGGATGGCAAGTCTATGGACTATAAATATGTGTCCCTTAGGTTATATTAGTTTAACTCTTGTTCAATCTACAATCGGTGCATCGCCACCCTTGTGCCCCAAGGTTATCCGGTGGGACTCAAGCTCTCGGAGTTGGGCTGCATCAGTTTGATCTCCGGCGAAGAGGTAAGTCCCACCACCCCTGAATTTCGTGCCAAGTAGGTTAGTATCCTCACGGCTGCATCGGTTCAGTCCGATCTCTTGAGGAGAAAGTGAAACAACACGGTCGCTGGTTGTTCTCAGTGTATTTGGCTAGGTCTAAGGTTGCATCAGTTAGGTTTGATCTCATAGATTGATGTGATTTGGGTTTAATAGCTTGAGGCTTCATCGGTTAAGTCCGACATATCTTGTTGTTGTATCTTTTTCATGTTGTATATTGTTCATCTAAATAAATTTTTCTCGATTCATTGATATATTATTTAGATCCTCGTGACTAGCTACTGTCTCGGTTATGTCCGATCTAGTTATTGTGATGATTTCATGATATAGATCTGTATTAGCATGGTTTATTTATTTCTATCAGAGTACA
>JAAALK010000285.1:93508103-93568148 GCA_019279435.1 Zizania palustris
ATTTCAAGCCTCCGGTGCGAAGTATCTGTAAAAGGCCGTAGTGGCCAAACCTACGGATTCCAGGCTCCGGCTTGTTAGGATCCGTAGAAGAGTCTAAGGACTTTAAACAAGACAGAATTTCAAGCCTCCGGGTGCGAAGTATCTGTAAAAGAGCCGTAGGTGGCCAACCTACGGATTCCAGGCTCCGGCTTGTTAGGATCCGTAGAAGAGTCTAAGGACTTTAAACAAGACAGAATTTCAAGCCTCCGGGTGCGAAGTATCTGTAAAGAGCCGTAGGTGGCCAACCTACGGATTCCAGGCTCCGGCTTGTTAGGATCCGTAGAAGAGTCTAAGGACTTTAAACAAGACAGAATTTCAAGCCTCCGGGTGCGAAGTATCTGTAAAAGAGCCATAGGTGGCCAAACTACGGATCCCAGGCTCCGGCTTGTTAGGATCCGTAGAAGAGTCTAAGGACTTTAAATTTTTTGTCTACTTATCGATGGTGACATGCGCAAAAATTCGAAGCATACAGGTGCTCGGGCAATCATTGTGCCTAGCGAACCCTTATATAAGATAAAAGCTCCGCCACCCACAAGGGGGGTAGGAGGATAGGAGTCACACAGCATGCTGTCGAAGCATTCCACATTAAAATATTATATTCATACATCAGGAAAATTGTTATCTAAGCCCAAATAAAAACGGAGACCCTTTCGACCCCTAGAGCTACCCCTGCGGCTACTTTGCCCTTCGGAGCTTGAAGTCTTTTTAGGCCGGGAACTTCTCTTTTTCTTCGAGGCTCGCAGTTTCTTCTGCTCCTCCTGAAGTTCGGCCCACGTCAAGAGCCTTTCGGAGCCGGCCTCGGCAAGGTTTTCGGCTTGATACTCCGAGTCAGACCAGTCGACGGGCTCGGAGGACGAAGACCCCTCTTCCTTTTCTTCCTCTTTAATATAAGACAAAACATCCCTTCGTACTTCAAGGGTAACTTCCCCCCCGTCTCCGCGAGGAACAGAAAAGCGAGAGCGGCGATAAGGTCTCAAACTCTCAAGAACTGCCCACTCCTTGCGAAGCTCGGCAGTAGGTTCCAAAAGTACGAGGTCAGGGCTCGAAGGGCATGACAGAACCTAAAAAAGAGCAGAACACCCAAGACAAGTACTGTTTATAACTTTCTCATTAATTAAACAAAGTTTACAAGACCACAGGTACACAACAACCCTAAGCGGCTAGACCTGCGGGTCGGTCGGCGGAGCTGGGACCGAAGGCGCTGGCGAAGTCGGGAGTGGTGGCTTCGCCTGAGCTTGCTTTTGCCGGCGGGCCTCGTCGATCCAAGCCTTAGCAGCAACTTTGTGGTCCGCCTTCCATACTGATCGGAAAGCTTCCCAAGCCGAAGCCACCTCCGAAGACGGCCGCAGCAGGTCATCATCCGCGAAGCCTCCAGGAGACGAACCACTAACCGAATCGAGGGGAATCCGAAGAGTTTCGAGGTGGCGAAGAACCCCGATGCCGGCGCACTGTCCGGAGATCTCTCCGTACCGTACTCCGGAATTCTTCATCAGCGACGAAGCTACCTGGATCCTCGTCAGCTTCCGGTCGAGCGGCTCGAAGGTTGCAGCAGAGGTCGAAGGGCACATGGTGCCAAAGTACTCTAACGTACCCTGAAGAGCTTCCAAGGTACGGTCAGCAGTACTGGAATTCTTTCTATCTGCTACTTCCAGGCTTGCAACCGTTGCGTCCAACGCGGCCACCCGGAGCATCATGGAACTCTTCTGAGCCATTGCCTGGCTAAGAGCCCCTTGAAGTTCCACCAGATGTCCGTTTCGAAGCAGCCGCATCCTGGCGAAGCTTCTCGACCTCCGCACGGAGAACCACTCGTTCAGCCTCGGCTTCTTCGGCATGAGAGCGGAGGGCTTCAAGGGCTTCGTCAGACGCGGCCTTAGCCTTCCGTTCTTCCAAGAGTTCTTCATTCAGCCTGAGAGACCTCCCGGTGGAGTCATCAAGAGCTGTTTGAAGGGCTGTAACCTTCCGGTTAAGTCGGTTAATTTCGACCTCGCTGGAAGTCGCTGCCGCTCTAGCAAGGACGAATTGCTGCAAGGAAAACAAGGTAAGTGCTAAAGAAGTTTGACCATTAAAATACAGCAACCGTGGTGTCTTTTTCATACCTGAAGGGCAGCCCTTTCGAGGGCCGTGTTGAGGCTCGAAGCCCTAACTTCGCTCAAAGCGGAGATCAACTCCGAATTGGCAATATCCTGGCTTTTCTCAGCCAGGGGCTCCAGTAGCCTTCGAAGGCCGCTCCGATGCTCCAAGAAAGGAGCCAGAAGAGGGAGCCAAGACAAGGCCCGGGCGTCGTCCTCTACAGCCTCGTCCTCTGAGTTGCCGACGGAGGGCGCTGCTTGGTCAACCCGAAGGCCCAGGCTAGAAATACTCTTACCCCTCCCCGGCACAAAAGGGGGAGAGGCAAGAACATCTCGACCCTCGGCCGCCACATCTTCGACCGGAGCCACGTTGTCGGAGGCACCGTCAGTAGTCGAGGTCGCCACGGCCGGAGCCAATTCCGTCCCAGGGAGCACATCGTCCGCTCCGAAGGATACGTTCTCCGCCACCGGGCTCGGAGCCCCCAGGGGAGCCGGAGGGTCCGCTCGGGTGACCGTCTCCGAAGAAGTAGGGACATCGGGCGCCACCAAGGCTTCGATACCCGAAGAGGTACCTATTTCAAATATCAAGGTTAATTAACATATTCTACAGATAGCAAGCGAATGCCGACGAAAAAAGAAAGAGCTCCGGGAAAATACCTCCAAGAGCCGCTTGAGGAAGGATCGCCGGATCCTCCAGGACTTCGTACATCCGGAGGATGTTGTCGAAGTCATCCCCCGAAGCCCTGCCCTCGGTTTCGTCCGTCGGGGCCGCAACCTCCGCAGGAACCCCTTCGGGTGCAGGCAAGTCGGAGGTAGAGTTTGACTCCACTTGCACGTTGACAGGCGCAGGAGGAGTCAGTGGAGTTACATCAACACCCTCCCTATCGGGGAGGTTTGTGGGGACCTCCCCCATATCTTCGTCGATCAGAAGATAGTCTTCGAAGGCCTTCGCTGTAGCACCTCCGGAGTCTTCTGCCTCTTCGGGAGTCGGGCTCCGCTCATCCGGCGACGAAGAAGATGAAGCGGGTGTCAAGTGAGGAGGCTGCTTCACTGCCCTCTTCTGAGCAGGCTGCTTGCCAGTTTTTTTAGAGGGCTCGGCCGCTGCTTTTCTCTTGCGAGCCGCCGCTCCAGCTGGGGCAAAGTCGGGAAGCTGCGGGGGCTCCATGCCGAGGGCTCTCCACACCCTGTTCGAGCGCTCCCAACTCCCCACCAGTTCTAGCCTCCTCTGCCTCTCGGCCACCGAAGGGGCTCCGAGAATTCGTTCGGTAGCCCGGACTATGTCGTCCGGGGCTAAAGCCAGAGGCGCCGCTGAAAAGAAAAAGGTATAAGAAGCATAAGTATAATTAATGTGTTCATGTAAAATGATGCCGCAGGAGAAAGACGTACCTATGTTTCGGAGGTCCCCCTCCGAGGCTTGCGGGATGGAGATTGGCCAACTGGTTCCGAGGGGTGAGATCCGAAGGCCTACGAACTCTTCGGCCAGGTCGCGCATACTCATGCGACGAGCCACTGAAGCCAGCAACCCTAGCCTCGTCGTGAGCAGGCTAGGGTTCGGGGAGATGTCCGCTTCCTTCCGGAACCAGATTTCTTGAAGAGGGCCCGAAAGGGGGGAGTCTTCTCCTACTTCGGCGTAAAACCACCGAAGTATCCAATTTGTATACCATCGATCGTTTATGGCCTTCGCAGGGAAATGAAGAGCGTGCTCCCGCCGTAGCTGGAAATTAACACTGCCGAAGGCCACTGTCACCTTCGAGTCTCCGGGCCCATCTTGAGGCTTCGGCTGGCAGATAGCCTCGTGGGTCGCTACGAAGATCTCGGAGCGCCCTTCACACCCCTCCGCCCGAAGAGCCCACTCGAAGACGGCCAGGCGGACGATTGCGTTGGGGGACAATTGAGGCAGAGTAATGTGGAACAGGTCCAGTACCTCTGCCAGAAAATCCACGGCTGGTAGCCCCAGACCAGCTTCGAAGAACGCCTCAAAGACTACCACTTCTCCGCGCCGAGGCCGCGGAGTCGACTCTGTCCCAGGGACTCGAGTCCTCATTCCGGCTCCCAGCTTCCCGTCTACTGCCTCTTCAATGGACTCCGCGGTGCTCACTGACTGACCAATGACGAAGCTTTGGGCCATCTTCTTCTTGGAGGGCGGGCGGAGCGCTCGAGGGTTCTTGGGCCAGGCACCGCCCGGACCCCCCGCCATTGCCGTGGCTGCTGATGCAGCTCATGCCTGCCGCTGCGCCAGAGTGTTGGCCGCCAAGGGAGTTGTGTGGCTGGTTCTCGCCATTGCGCTCAAATGCTCGAAGGGGCAGAAGGTTGAGGGGAAAGGTGAATTGCAAGAACGGTGAATGCGGTAAAAAACTTCCAGTAATCCCCTTTTCCCCCTTTTATAACCGCACAACCTATACTGCTCTTCGAGAAGTTTCACACTGCAGGTTCGACTTCCGTCGCCGACAGGTGGGGCTGGTAATTGGAACGGCGTGCAACCGCTGAAGAAATCGACCGTTACTTCTTTTTCACAGCGGGTAACGGCTATTTGCGCCGTAACGGTCATATTGACAGTACCCCACGACGTTCACACTCCGTAACCGTCGCCACGACGAAAGACACTTCGTAACCGCTTGCACGACGCTCGCACTCCGTAACCGCTTTCGTAACACTCCTACACCGAAACCATGCTATTACCAGGGAGTTTTCCCACTATGCCGAAGCTCGGAGACGAACGTTTTAAAATATTGGGTCCAATATTCTGGGCTAAATCACAACATCTTTGCATTCCCTTTAAGCCTCAGAAACTAAAAATGTTCCTTTCGTATACTGCCTTCTTTCTAAAAAATAGGTTATCTACAGAAAGGCGTATTCGAGGGGCTATTGTTGGGGGAAATTACTTCATTTCCAGGACTTAAAGGTTAATCCTCCGAGGGCTCCAAGAAGATCCCGAAGATGGCTGAATAATGCTCGAAGCATACGTCAGCACGATCGAAGGGTGTCACTATGCAAAATCTCGAAGGACCCTCCGAAGGGAAGGAGGAGGCTTCGAAGCAGGAAGACGTGACTGATTGGATGCCCTGCTTATCCATCTACCCTACAGCACTTTACCGTGTATAACCTTGTTTATAATACTGGAGGTCATTTGTAATATAAGGGTAAATAGGTCTATTCCTTAAACCTTTTTCCCTATAAATACCCCCCATTGTACCTTGTAAGAAAGGGCCAGAACCAGTGGTTCAAACACATATATTCGGACCTCTTGAGTTGTTATCCTTTACGGAGGCTCAAGTTTGTCCTAAAAGCACAAACCTCTTGTTTGTTTGTTCTTAACTACTAAGAACCTGTTGGTGTAACTTTTACGCCAACAGCCGTCAAGACGATTTACAGCGGCCCTAAACTAGCAGAGTTGTACATGGCCCGCATAGTATGCCTGCATGGAGTGCCTAAGAAGATAGTCTCTGATAGAGGGAGTCAGTTCACATCTCGGTTCTAGAAAAACCTTCAAGAGGAAATGGGGACGAGACTGAACTTCAGCATAGCCTACCACCCTCAGACGGATGGACAGACCGAAAGGGTGAATTAGATATTAGAGGATATGCTTAGGGCATGTGCCCTGGATTTTGGAGGAACGTGGGACAAGAGTTTACCGTACGCCGAGTTCTCGTACAATAATAGCTATCAAGCCAGCCTTCAGATGTCCCCATTTGAAGCCTTATATGGACGCAAGTGCAGAACGCCTTTGCTTTGGGATCAGACTGGGGAGTCCCAAGTTTTTGGTACGGACATCCTTCGGGATGCTGAAGAAAAAGTGAGGATCATCCGGGACAGACTAAAGACAGCCCAATCCCGACAGAAGAGCTATGCGGATAATCGCCGTCGGGATCTAGCATTTGAAGAAGGAGATCATGTCTACCTCTGAGTTACTCCCCTCCGTGGCACCCAAAGGTTTAACATGAGAGGGAAGTTAGCACCTCGATACGTTGGACCCTTCCCAATCATCCGACGTCAAGGTGAGGTTACTTACCAGTTAGAGCTGCCACCCTCATTGGCTAGGGTGCATGATGTGTTTCACGTATCACGGCTAAAGAAGTGCCTTTGAGTTCCGATAGAGCAGGTTGACCTCCAGCAGTTGAATGTTCAAGAGGATCTGACCTACGTTGAGAGACCCATCAGAATCTTAGAAGTCAAGGAAAGGATAACCAGAAGTCGGGTCATTCGCTTTTGCATGGTCTAGTAGAGTAATCATCCAGTAGAGGAAGCTACATGGGAGAGGGAAGAGGAATTAAAAGCGCAGCACCCAGAGTTATTCGAGGATTAATCTGAATCTCGAGGACGAGATTCTCTGTAAGGGGGATAGGATTGTAACATCCTAGGAATTAAAAATAAATAAAATGAGGGAGATAAATTTTGAGGAATTATTTAATTAAAGAAAAGGTTAAAAGAACCCAAATAAAGCTAAACAAGGGGAAATATTTCAAATTCAAACCTGATAAATTTATGATAGAATCTAGAGGCCAAGAAATATTTTTAGGAATTTTTACAAAATTTTAGCAACAAATATTCAAGCACTAAACAAATAATTGATTATCTAGAATTATTTTAAATTGAAAATACATTTTAAATAGTATTGGGCCGCAACCCCGAATCCACCTCCAGCCCAGCCCAGTCCAGTCTCCAAGCCACTGTCGTGTGGGGTCCGCATGTCGGCGTGCGCCCCCTCTCTCTCCCACGTGCCCGCACCCGCCTTGGCCCACTGGCAGCCGCACCAGTGCAACCCTCGGCCTCTAGCAGACGTGGCCCGCTTGTCGGTGCTAGTGGCCTCGCACTCGGCCGCTAACAGATGGGGGCCACCTGTCAGGAGCTTCGTCTCCGATGGAAGGGGATCCCCCCTTCCATTCCCATCGGCCACCTTCCTTTTTCCCGCCGTCGGCCACCGCGTAGCGCCGAATCAAGCCCGAGATCGGATTGCCCTCTCACCGGCGATCACCTTCCCCCTTTTCCCACGCGTTTTCCCTCCCGGATGGCAAGTAAGCGAGCTATGGAAACCCTCATCGGATAGCTAAGGAAACCCTCGGTTCCCTTCCTAATTTACATCGGCGACTCCTCCTATTTAAACCCGTTGAGCCACCGCACTCCACCACGCTGCTTTAGCCCAAGCCAGTGCAAACTAGAGCGCCACCACTTGTTTTTTCGGTTTTCCTCTATTTCCCCTCTAGCAAGCCTTCGCCGGTGCCTCGAGCTGCCACCGCCCTTGCCGTCGACACCACCAGGACCACCGTCGCTCACCCGACCCTGGCCTCACCTTCGTTGGCCGTGAAGACCGCCTGAGACCGCCGCCGTCATCGAACCCGAGGAGTTGCTTTGCCCCTCTTCGCCGCCGAACACTTTCGGCTCGCCGCCGCCACCACCGCCGGTACCCTCGTATTCCCCGTGGCCCCCTCTCTCCATTTTTGCCCTTAGCTTGACAAGATAACCATCGCCGCCACCTGAATTGGTCGTCGTTGCGCCACCGGAGTTGGGAACGAAGGGGGTACTTACCCCTTCGGCACGTGCCGTGCCGGACGAAGTCCTGGCCGCACGATCAGGATCTAATCAGAGCCGTTGATCTGCGTTGAAATGGTATCGGCTCTTCTGGGCCGTTGATCGCTATTTAAAACCCTGGCTTGATCTCGTGCGTCCACGCGTACCGGTTCGACCCCTTTTAATCTCGACCGTTGAACGCCACTTAAGTCCCCCGCCTCGCCTCCAGCCCTCGGATCTGGATCGAATGGCTCTGGGCGATCGGGTCCACGCGCACAGTCATGGGTTCACGGTGAACCTAGTTCACAGTGGACCAGAGACTGTTTTTCAGTTTAAATAAAAATCCAGAAATTGGTTTAAACTTTGAAAATTAATAACTTGCTCATTTTAACTCCAAATTTCACCATTCAAATTTGTTAAATCTATCTTTTTATTCTTTACGCAATTATGCCATAAAAACAATATGTTTATTTTGCACATTTTATTCTTATTTAATAATAATTCAAAAATCCTTTTAGGATAAATGATTATTTCATATAATAAAAACTCAGAACTCTCTGAAATTACCTTAAAAATTCATATAATAATTTCAGAGGATATACTAACTTCATTTCACTATTTTACTCCAATAAAAACCTTATATGTTTGTATTGATGATTTTGGATTGTTTATTGAATGTCATGTTTATTTTTCGTATCGGAAGACTGACGCCGTCGAGGATCCGGAGTTTTACCCCGAGGTTCCACCTTCACTGTTTATGGATCAAGGCAAGTCACAAACCCCAAGTTGATCATATTTGAGCCCAGTTTTTCATAATTACCGCTATAACTCATAGGAATTAAATATTGCATTAGTCTAATCTCAAAGCCCTACATTATATTTATTAGATCCCCGTCCTTGTGTGTAAACCCAAGCCATGCTTATTGAGCCTAAACTCCTTGTCACTTTTAAATATTATATTAGCTAGTGTCCAATGTATCTACACAACTACTATAGGATAAAAGAACGAGTCGTAGATAGTTGGATTCTACTATATGATTTCCCCGTTATTCTCGTCTTTGGATTCTGTTGGAGTTGGCTATGTTATAAGTATGGTGGGTTCCAGGTGCAAGCTAGGGCATTGGTTGGTCGCACCCGGGGCACTATAAGGAGCGGTCTACGGGATCTATTGCAAAGCACTTCCGTACTAACCACAAGTCTAATGGGTAAGTCCTAACTAGAGGTATTGATCGTACTAACTTGAAGCACCATAGTGGAGGGGGCAAGGGGCAACCTGCGGGTGACTTGTACCGACGAGGTTCAAGGGGGGTATGGTGTTGGCCCGACGCGTCGGGGCACCATATGAAAGCTTAGTCAGGACTTACCCACTAGACTTGTGGTTAGTACGGAAATGTATTGCAACGGATCCCGCAGACCGGTCCTTATAGTGCCCCGGGTGCTACCGACCAATGCCCTAGCTTGCACCCGGAACCCACCATGCTTACACACTTGACCAAAACTCTATCACCTACAGAATTTCCAGGGATAAGAATAACGGGGATCATATAATGGAACCCAAATCTCTATGACTCATTTTTAACCTATAGCAGTTGTGCCAATACCGTGGGCACTATCTAATAGTACTAATTATATGGTGACAAGGAGTTTAGGCTCAATAGCATGGCTTGGGTTTGCACTTCAAGGTCGGGGATCTAAATAAATATAAGGTAAGGCTTCAATTTGACTAATGCAGGTAATACCTATGTGTTATAGCGATAGTTTCAGAAAACTAGGTTCAATATGCTCAAAAGTTTAGTTTGGTGACTTGCCTTGTTCAGCGAAAGGTGACAGGGGAACTTCCGAGTAATATTCTGGCTCCTCGACAGCGTCGTAGTCTTCTCGATACGCATAATAAACATTACATTCAATTAAACAATCCAAAATCACATTTCAAGCATATAGACTTTGGTTGGATTAAAATAAGTGAAATAAAGTTGTTAAACATTCTGAAATCATTATTTAAATTGTCAAGACAATTTTATGGAGTTCTGGATTTTTCTAAAAGAATTATGAATTTACCCTAAAGTGTTTTTAAATACTTTATTAAATAAAAATAAAATGCTCAAGGTAAACCTACTGTTTTCATTGCATAAACATGTAGAGAATAAAAATATAAATTTTCTGTAATTGAAATGGTTAAATTTGGAGTTGAAATGAGCAAGATATGAATTTTTGAAGTTTAAAACCATTTTTGGAATTTAATTTAAATTAAAAATAGTCGTCGGTCCACGGTGAACCGAATCCACCGTGAACCCGCGCACTGTGCGCATGCGCCGGATCATGGATCACCATTGGATCGTGATCGGGCGGCTGTGGGTGAGGCGGGGGCATTAAGTGGACGCGGACGACCATGATTAAAATGCCGAACCGGTACGTGATGGAGGGCTCAGATTCAAACCAGGTTTTAAATATTAACGGATGATCCAGATTAAAACGTACTGCTTCGCTGCTATCCGATGAGCTAGATTAAACTGAATGTGCGATATAATCTACACCGTCCGATCGTGATCACACGGTCGCGATTGAATCCGACATGG
Organism: Zizania palustris; assembly: GCA_019279435.1. Lineage (NCBI taxonomy): Eukaryota > Viridiplantae > Streptophyta > Magnoliopsida > Poales > Poaceae > Zizania > Zizania palustris. The sequence continues at coordinate 93,518,293 of JAAALK010000285.1, forward strand.
CACGGGTACTTTACCCGTGCCGGTCATCTTCTCTGGCGACGGCGACGGTCTAGCAGCCACCGCGAGCGACGGCGGCCGGATCTAAGGGCTAAAATGGAACCAGTAAAGTGCGGCGGTCAAGAGGGTACCGTCGGTGAGGCTCGGGGTCATCGGGTTGTGGCCGGCGACGAGCGGGGGTGGCGAAGGAGTTCGGGTCCTCGTCGGCGTCAGGGTTTCGGTGGGTCTCATCGGTGAAGGAGTGGTGGCCGAGGTCGGGGTGGCGTCGGTGGTCACAATGGTGCGGTCATCGAGGACGGGGGAGGACTCCGGCGATGGCGAGTGGTTGCTGGAGCGTTGGTGGCAGTGTGGTGTTAGAAGGGGTGTCGCGGGTGTTTTCGTTCGGGTTCGTTCCGAGTGCTAGCGAGGGGTGAACGCGGGGGTACCAGGGGCTTAAATAGGGACGCCGGTGGGAGGTAAAGGGCATTGTATACATGGAAAGATGAGGGGGGTCTTCAATGGTGTTGGTGAGGTCTGCCATGCACGCGAGCGGTGATCCTATGGCTTAAACGCGTGGGTTAAAGAGGGAAAACGGCCGGTGGGTTTGGGGGAGCAATAATGCGACGTCGATTTAATGGGAGGGGGCCGGCGACGAGCGGATCGTGGAGCGTGGGATTTGACCGGCGAAGTTTGGGGGAGGTGGTGCGAGGTGGACGATGGGTCTGACGGGCGGGGGCCACTGTCAGAGGGGTGTGGGGGCACGGGCGTGGCAACGGGCGGGACTGACAGGTGGGGTCGGGCTTGGCCGAGAGGGGGAGGTTGGCGCCGACAGGTGGGGCCGAGGCGTCGGGCGCGCGCGTGGAGGGAGGGGGTCGCTGACTAGCGGGGCCCGTTTGTCAGTGAGGGACATGGGGAGGGAGTGGGCTGGGCCGGCTTGTTGAGGGAGAAAAGGGGAAAGAGGCCTGTTACTGTTTAAATTCATTTCTGAATAAATATAATTGCTGAAATTAGTTTAAAATGTTTGGGTTTCTTCCAAGGGTGATAAAATATGTAAAAATTCTCAAAAATAGGTCTTGGCCTTGGGATCACATATAAATTTTCTTAGGCTCTGGTTTGGACATCTCCTCTTGGTTTTAGTTTATTTGGGTATAAATAGCCTTAAAGGAAATTGAAGAATAATCTTTTTTCAGAAAAATATAAATAAATTGTATTTTATTTCTTTGAAAATTTGGGGTGTTACAAACCTATCCCCCTTACAAAGAATCTCGTCCTTGAGATTTGGAATGCTCCTCAAATAGCTCGGTGTATTGGGTCTTTAGCTCATCCTCTTTTTCCCATATGGCTTCTTTGACGGGGTGATTAGCCCATTGAACCTTACAGAATTAGACCACACGGCTTCTAGTTACTCTTTCCTTGACTTCTAGACTCCAGACGGGTTTGTTGATGTTGGTCAAGTCTTCTTGGACGTTGAGCTGTTGGAGGTCGGCCTGCTCGGTGGTACACGGAGACATTTCTTCAGCTGAGAGACGTGGAACACATCATGGACTCCTGCCAAAGATGGTGGTAGCTCCAATTGATATGCCACCTCTCCTTACCATCGGAGGATCTGAAAGGGTCTGACATAACGGGGGGCTAACTTTCCTCTCATGTTGAACCTTTGGGTGCCACGGAGGGGAGTGACTCAGAGGTAGACATAGTCGCCCTCCTCAAAGGTCAGATCTCTTCGTCGGTTATCGGCATAGCTCTTTTGCCTGGACTGAGCTATCTTTAACCTATCCCTGATGACCTTAACCTTCTCTTCTACTTCCCGCAAAATGTCTGCCCCGAATAGTTGTGACTCTCCGGTCTGATCCTAAAGTAACGACGTTCTGCACTTACGCCCGTAAAGTGCCTCAAACAGGGACATCTGCAGGCTGACTTGATAGCTGTTGTTGTAGGAGAACTCCACATAAGGCAAGTTCTTATCCCACATCCCGCCAAAGTCTAGAGCGCATGCTCTAAGCATATCTTCCAACACTTGGTTCACCCTTTCAGTCTGACCATCGGTCTGTGGATGATAGGCGGTACTGAAATTCAGTCGGGTGCCAAGTTCTTCTTGAAGATTCTTCCAGAACTTGGAGGTGAACTAACTCACTCGGTCGGATACGATCTTCGTTGGAACTCCGTGCAGGCACACGATCCGGGTCATGTATAACTCAGCCAATCTAGCGACGTTGTATGTCATCTTGACGGGGTTGAAATGAGCCACCTTGGTGAGTCGATCAATGATCACCCAGATAGAGTCATGACCGGCTTGGGTCCTTGGCAATCCCGTGATGAAGTCCATCCCTACTTCTTCCCACTTCCATTCAGGGACCTTGAGGGGTTGCAATAGTCTGGTAGGTCTCTCGTGCTCTGCCTTGACTCGCGGCATGTGTCGCACTTGGCCACATACTCAGCTATTTCCCTCATCATGCCGACCCACCAATATTTCTCCTTCTGGTCTTGGTACATCTTTGTAATCCCAGGATGTATGGAGTATAGAGTCTCATGGGCTTCTTGAAGGATGAGGGCCTTTAGCTCTGGCTTGTCGGGCATGCATATCCGGTTTCTGAACTAGACGGTACCGTTCTCATCTTCGGAGAACCCTAGGGCTTAACCTTCCTCATATTCTTCTGGATCTCCAAGATATCAGGGTCTTCCTTCTGTGTCTCACGGATCTGGTCCATTAAGACGGGTCTGGCCTCTAGGGCAGCGAGATACGTCTTGGTGGTGATCCCTAGATTCAACCTTTCCATCTCCTTGTATAACAACGGGGCCTGGTCTTGCACCATGATGGCATTACAGTATCCTTTTTAGCTTAGGGCGTCTGCCACTACGTTTTCCTTGCCTGGATGGTAGTGGATGCCTAAGTCATAATCCTTGATCAACTCCAACCACCTTCTTTGTTTGAGGTTCAGGTCCGGTTGGGTGAATATGTACTTAAGGCTTTTGTGGTCGGTGAAGACCTCACACCGATTACTAGGTCGTGGGTTGGGTAATTTAGCTCATGCGGCCTCAACTGACGGGAGGTGTAGGATATCACCTTCCCATCTTGCATCAGAACACACCCCAACCCTTGGCGAGAGGCATCACAGTCGATGTGGAAGTCCTTCCGGATGTCGGGCAGGGTTAGAATCGGGGCTGACACGAGCTTCTTTTTGAGGGTCTGAAAACATTCTTCACAATCTGGAGTCCATTCAAACTTCACTTCCTTCTGCAGTAGTCTGGTCATGGGCTTGGCTATCTTTGAGAAGTTCTCGATGAACCCACGGTAATATCTGGCCAATCCTAGAAAACTCCAGATCTCGGTCATGTTTATCGGTTGTAACCAATTGGTCACTGCTTCCACAGTGGTAGGGTCCAATGCTATTCCTCCGATAGATATGACATGACCAAGAAACTTCACCTTGGACGACCAAAACTCGCACTTGCTGTATTTGGCGTACAATTGCTGCTCCCTTAACTTCCCCAGGATCAGACGGAGGTGGGCTTCATGCTCTTCCTTGGTCTTGGAGTAGACGAGGATATCATCGATGAATACCACAATGAACTTATCCAAGAACTCCATGAATACATTGTTCATCATGTTCATGAAGAAGGTCGGGGCATTCGTGAGTCCGAACGACATCATGGTATACTCGTATAATCCGTAGCGAGACGTGAAGGCAGTCTTGGGGATGTCTTCTTCCCTAATTCTCAGCTGGTGATAGCCTGACCTGAGGTCGATCTTGGAGAACACTGAGGATCCCTTTAGCTGGTCGAATAGGTCATTGGTTCGAGGCAGCGGGTACTTGTTCTTGATGGTCACATCGTTCAAGGCTCTATAGTCTACGCACATTCTCTTGGTCTTGTCTTTCTTCATGGCGAAGATCACCGGTGCACCCTAGGGTGAGGTACTCGGTCGGATGTACCCTTTCTATTCCAAATCCTCAATATTGCTCTTTACCTCGGCTAGTTCATTGGCGGCCATCCGGTATGGGCGCTTGGAGATTGGGGTGGTCTCGGGGACAAGCTCAATTCTGAATTCGATGTCCCTCTTGGGAGGCATCCCTGGCAGGTATTCTAGGAAGACGTCCATGTATTCTCTGACCACGGGCACTTCTTCTAGGGTCAGCGAGTGAAGAGATACTCCGCTAGGACCACGGGTGGTCATCTTAAAGGTGACGACTTCGTCTCTGGAACTAGTCATGGTGACGGACTTACTAGCGTAGTCTATTACTCCCTTGTGCTTCATCAACCAGTCCATCCCTAGGATGAGGTCGAGTCTAGTGCACTCGATAAGAACTGGCTCGGCCCAAAATAACACCCCTTGGATTTCTATCCTTACCCTTGGGCTGAACAGATTAGCTAGGGTCCTCTTGCCAGGGGTGGCAATCATCATGGGGACGGGCAGAGGGAGTACTTCCAAGTTATTTGTTCTCACAAAACCTTCTGATATGAAAGAATGTGTTGCCCTAGAATCAAACAACACTATCACAGGTATGGAATTTGCTGTGAACATACCGAGCACGACTTCGGGGGCCTCCTGAACTTCCTCGGCGCTGATGTGATTGACGTGGGCATGAACCGCTTGGTTGGGTGCTACACCTTGGGGCTGTTTGGGGTGAGGACACTGGTGGGAGTAGTGCCTTCCTTTCGGTAGTTAAAGCAGACGATCAGTTTGCCGTTGCGGTCCCTCAGCATCGGGGCTTTGGCGGCGGGTGTTGGTTGAGTGGCCGAAGCTGGTAGAGAGGGGCGAGGATTCCCAGCATTGGAGCCACTGGCAGCGTGTGGCAGCCTGTAGACGGGTCGAGGATGGTAGGCGAGTGCTTGTGGCGGAGGGACAAAGTGGGGCCTCTAGGTGTTTCCTCTTCTTGAGGTCCAGCTTGTTCTGCTCGGTCTCTTGGATGAGAGCCTTGTTCACCAACCGCTGGAAGTCGGCGTAGTCGGTGGCGACGAGCTGTATGGAGAGCTCATCCTTTAGTCCCCGGAGGAACTTGGCCTGGCGGAGAGCGTCGGTCCACACTTCCTCTGGCGCATAGCGGGCTAGACGGTTGAACTCATGGAGATACTCCATGACGGTCTGGCTCCCTTGTTGTAGGTCCCGAAACTCCTGCTGCTTGATGGCGACAACTCCGGTGGGGACGTGAGCCACGCGGAAGGCGATGGTGAACTCCGCCCAAGTCACCTCGTGGTCCTCCGGCTGGGACTCACGGTAGTTGTCCCACCATTCCACGGTGGGTCCCTAGAGCTGGTGAGTGGCGAACGCCACTCGCTCCTGGTCGGAGCACAAGAGGAGGTCCAACTTCTTCCCGATGGTTCAGAGCCAATCGACGGCCTCCATGGGGTTCGTCGTGCTTGAGAAGATAGGGGGTCTCACGCACAAGAACTCCGAGAGTTGAGGCGCGGGAGCGGGGGATGGTGGACGAGGGATCGGCTCCACATTCTGCTGTTGCAGTCGGTCCAACTGATCTTATTGGTGCTGCATTTGTGTAAGGAGGGCTGTGATCAACTGGTTCTAGTTTGCCATCATTTCCACCAAGGTGGGATGGTTGGCAGATGGCGGTCCAGTTTGGCGCTGGCCCGTTGCACCCCAGTTGGGCACCACACTTTCAGGCAGGCCATTGGTTGCCCCTTCTCCGCTGTTGGACCCGGTGTTCTGGTTGTCGGCCATCTTCTGAGAACAATAACACTTTCAATCATAAGATGATACTAAAATGTTTGTTACATTTAAGCTCTTATTTTCGTGCCACCCACAACACAAGCCGTTGCAGATGGTACCACAATCAAAGCATAATCATAAAACACCCAATGAGTACTATTGTCTACTCGTCATCCGGGGTAGTCTCCGTGCTCTCGGAACCACAGGGGTCCTAAGGGACGGTGGACTCAGTGGAGTTCTCAATGATGGGGTCGGCGATGATGGCGGGGCGTGGTGCAGTGGCGCTGGAGCTAGATGGTCCGGCGGGTGCGAGCGGTGGCGTGATCCTCTTGGGGTGAGGGGCTAGCTCACAGATGGGCTTTTCCCTCCTCGGGACGAGGGAAAGCATCTCAGCAATGTCCTTCTGCAGCTGGATGATCTTGCGCTGCAGCTCACCATTTTGTTGGATCAAGCCCTTCATCTCCCGATGAAGGAACTCGATCGCCTCGTGGTGCTCCTCGGCGTCGAGCACGGCCTCGGTGTGGAGATCATCCATAGCCTGGAGAAGACGTGTCTGCTGGGCCATGACCGGATCGTGGTCGGAGAGGACCCTGACGTAGATGTTGTGGTGGGTGCTGGGAGTACGCATCGGTACAAGCCGGAACGATGAGTCCTGAAGACGATCATCGTAGATCATCCCCAGCTCCATGAGGGCCTAGAGGGCGGCGCGCTGGCACACAACATCGAAGGTCGGTCCCCCGAGTGCTGCCATGAAGAACGACAAATGGTCACCGGACCCGTGAATAGTGACTGAAACGTTACAAGGTCCTACAAACTCCTCCATGTAGACGCCGTGGAACTCGGGCTCGAAGGTGAAACCAAGAAAGGTCACCATCATCCGGAGCTCCCGGATGAATCCCTCGAAGCGGCAGAAGAAGCTATGGACGTGGTGGATAGGCATCTACAAATACAACAAGTTAAAAGAGTAAGGGGAGGAACAAAGTGGTGAAGTAGGTTTTCACGAAATAAATTTTAACAAAACTAAGCGTTAGGCTGGTCCGTTTGGCTTCCTACAGTCAAGTCGGCTCTGATACCATCTTGTGACGCCCCGATTTTACTAAATCGGAACATTATTAAATTTCCATAGAAAAACAATAATAACAAGAGGTTCATCATGCGACGACGTACATACGGTCAAACATCCGTGGTTCGCATACCACATTATTACATAAGAGTAAAATTAAAAGAAACTATAAAAATAAACTGCATGATGAACGTCTTCTTTAGGATCGTCTTCTTGACTGGGTCGCTACTCCAGACAATCCTCCTCGTAGTATGCAGCCTCTGAAGTGTTTGTCCAATGGGTATGAGTACAAAAGTACTCAACAAGCCACCGAGAATGCAATAACAATGAAGGGTAATAACAAGGGAATGATAGTGGCTTAAAGTGCAGAAAGTACATTTTTCAATTGCAGCATTTAGTGTAGTCAAATTTAATTATGCGGAATAACAAACATGAACAATGTAATATCATATAACTCGAGGAGTATGTTTTCCCTCCCAGCTCAACAGTCCTTACATGCCAAGTCATCAGGCAACATTCATAAATGTAAACTAACTACAAGTAGTCACGCAACCCACCCTTCACCGTGGGCTCGGCTTTTCGAAAAGATTTAAACTCTGATTAGAGGTGTACCACTGTACCCACAAGGCACGCACTCATCCCACACACCAAGGTGTAACGAGATGACCCATACCATGGGAACTCATGCCAAAACCTCAGTATGAAATGCTCCAAGCCGATAACACCCGCTCTAGGTTTCGCCGACGCGCCCGGCCACTCCAGGCTAACGTCGCACCCCCTTTTGCACCACGTCGGTACAAGCCATCCGCAGTTGCTGCTTGACCCATCTCCAAGTGGTGCCTCTAGTTGTAACACTCCATACCTTAGTTAGGACTTACCCACTAGACTTGTGGTTAGTACGGAAATGTATTGCAACGGATCTCGCAGACCGGTCCTTATAGTGCCCCGGGTGCTACCGACCAAGGCCCTAGCTTGCACCCGAAACCCACCATGCTTACACACTTGACCAAAACTCTATCACCTACAGAATTTCTAGGGATAAGAATAACAGGGATCATATAATGGAACCCAAATCTCTATGACTCATTTTAACCTATAGCAGTTGTGCCAATACCATGGGCACTATCTAATAGTACTAATAATATGGTGACAAGGAGTTTAGGCTCAATAGCATGGCTTGGGTTTGCACTTCAAGGTCGGGGATCTAAATAAATATAAGGTAAGGCTTCAATTTGAGTAATGTAGGTAATACCTATGTGTTTTAGCGATAGTTTCAGAAAACTAGGTCCAATATGCTCCAAAGTTTAGTTGGTGACTTGCCTTGTTCAGCGAAAGGCGACAGGGGAACTTCCGGGTAATATTCCGGCTCCTCGGCGGCGTCATAGTCTTCTCGATACGCATAATAAACATTACATTCAATTAAACAATCCAAAATCACATTTCAAGCATATAGACTTTGGTTGGATTAAAATAAGTGAAATAAAGTTGTTAAACATTCTGAAATCATTATTTAAATTGTCAATACAATTTTATGGAGTTCTGGATTTTTCTAAAAGAATTATGAATTTACCCTAAAGTGTTTTTAAATACTTTATTAAATAAAAATAAAATGCTCAAGGTAAACTTACTGTTTTTATTGCATAAACATGTAGAGAATAAAAATATAAATTTTCTGGAATTGAAATGGTTAAATTTGGAGTTGAAATGAGCAAGATATGAATTTTTGAAGTTTAAAACCATTTCTGGAATTTAATTTAAATTAAAAACAGTCGTCGGTCCACGGTGAACCGAATCCACCGTGAACCCGTGCACTGTGCGCGTGCGCCGGATCGCGGATCGCCGTTGGATCACGATCGAGTGGCTGTGGGTGAGGCGGGGGCATTAAGTGAACGCGGACGGCCACGATTAAAATGCCGAACCAGTACGTGATGGAGGGCTCAGATTCAACGCGGGTTTTAAATATTAACGGATGATCCAGATTAAAATGTACCGCTTCGCTGCAATCCGACGGGCTAGATTAAACTGAACGTGCGATATAATCTACACCATCCGATCGTGATCGCACGGTCGCGATTGAATCTGACACGGCACGGGTAATTTACCCGTGCCGATCGTCTTCTCCAGCGACAGCGACGTTCTGGCGGCCACGACGAGTGACGGCGGCCAGATCTAAGGGCTAAAACGGAACCAGTAAAGTGCGGCGATCAAGAGGGTACCGTCGGTGAGGCTTGGGGTCATTGGGTTATGGCCGGCGACGAGCGGGGGTGGTGAAGGAGTTCGGATCCTCGTCGGCGTCGGGGTTCCGACGGATCTCGTCAGCGAAGGAGTGGTGGCCGAGGTTGGGGTGGAGCCGGCGGTCACACTGGTGCGGTCGTCGAGGACGGGGGAGGACTCTAGCGACGGCGAGCAGTGACTGGAGCATGGGCGACGGTGTGGTGTTAGAAGGGGTGTCACGGGTGTTTCATTCGGGTTCGTTCTGAGTGCTAGCGAGGGGTGAACGCGGGGGTACCAATGGCTTAAATAGGGACGCCGGCGGGAGGTAAAGGGCATTGTATACATGGAAAGCTGAGGGGGGTCTTCAATGGCTCCGGTGAGGTTTGCCATGCACGAGAGCGGTGATCCCGTGGCTTAAACGCGTGGGTTAAAGAGGGAAAACGGCCGACGGGTCTCGGGGAGCAATAATGCAACATCGATTTAATGGGAGGGGGCCGGCGACGAGCGGATCACGGAGTGTGGGATTCGACTGGCAATGTTTGGGGGTGGTGGTGCGAGGTGGATGACGGGTCTGATGGGTGGGGTCCACTATCAAGGGGCGTGGGGGCACGGGCGCGGCAACGGGCGGGACTGACAGGTGGGGTCGGGCTCGGCCGAGAGGGGGAGGTTGGCGCCGACAGGTGGGGCCGAGGCGTCGGGCGCGCGCGTGGAGGGAGGGGCTCGCTGACCAGTGGGGCCCGTTTGTTAGTGAGGGATGCGAGGAGGGAGTGGGCTTGGCCGGCTAGTTGAGGGAGAAAAGGGGAAAGGGGCCCGTTACTGTTTAAATTCATTTCTAAATAAATATAATTGCTGAAATTGGTTTAAAATGTTTGGGTTGCCTCCAAGGGTGATAAAATTTGTAAAATTCTCAAAAATAGGTCTTGGCCTTGGGATCACATATAAATTTTCTTAGGTTCAGGTTTGGACATCTCCTCTAGGTTTTAGTTTATTTGGGTATAAATAGCCTTAAAGGAAATTGAAGAATAATCTTTTTCAGAAAAATATAAATAAATTGTATTTTATTTCTTTGAAAATTTGGGGTGTTACACGCCCCTCGAACGAGATCCCCCGCGAGGATTCGGGGTCTCTGTAGGCATGCCGAAGATAGCCGCGTAGGAAGCCTCGCTAGGGGCCAGTCGAAGACCCCCACGAGGATCCGTGTAATGCCCAGATTTAATAAAATCGGGACTTTATTGAAATTTCATAGAAAATCAATAAATACAATACGTTCATCACACCTTCTTCCAGTCTTGCGCCTTGACTGGGTCGCTACTCCAAACCATCATCCTCCTCATAGTAGGTTGTCTATGGTGGTGTAAGTCAACGGGGGTGAGTACAATCGTACTCAGCAAGCCACCAAAATGCAATTACAATGCAAGATAGTAACAAGGAAGGTAGTGGCTCATGTTTGCGGAAAAAGTACAATTGTAGAGCATTTAATAAAGTCAGGTTATTAGTACAGAATGTAAACATGTGTAATGCATCATCTTGTAACTCGAGGGGTACAGTCAGCCCACCCTCGCTCAATAGTCCTTACATGCCATGAATCATACAATCATTCATACAAAAGTAAACTAACCGCGGCGAACATTGCCCAACTCGCCCTTGACCATGGGCACGACTTTTCGAAAAGACTATACTCTGATCAGAGGTGTACTACTGTACCCACAAGGCACTCATTCCCGCACACCAAAGTGTGTCGTGATGACACCACGTCACCCCGAAAGAACTCATGCCAAAACCTTTAGCATGGAACGCACCAATTCAATAACACTCTCTTATAGGTTTCATACAGTGCCCCGACGCGTCGGGCCAGCACCGTTCCCCCTCTTGAGCCTCGTTGGTACAAGCCACCCGCAGGTGTCACTTGCTCCCTCCACTATGGTGCTTCAAGTTGGAACGCTCCATACCTCCAGTTCGGACTTACCCACTAGACTTGTGGTTAGTACGAGTTTGTTTTGCAACAGATCTCGTAGACCGGTTCTTATAGTGCCCCGGGTATGACCAACCAATGCCCTAGCTTGCACCCGAAACCCACCATACTTATAACATAACCAAACTCCAACATAATTCCAGAGACGAGAATAACAGGGAAATCATATATCAGTTGTGTCGATACATTGGACATTATCTAATACAATATTTAAAAGTGACAAGGAGTTTAGGCTCAATAAGCATGGCTTGGGTTTGCACAACAAGGACGGGGATCTAATAAATATATCGTAGGGCTTGTGATTAAACTATTGCAATTTTTATGAGTTATAGCGGTAATTATGAAAAATGGGCTCAATTATGATCAACTTAGGCTTTGTGACTTTCCTTGATCAGCAAACGGTGAAGGTGGAACCTCGGGATAGAACTTCGGATCTTCGACGACTTCGTAGTCTTCCGATACGAAAAATAAACACGACATTCAATATAAACAATCCAAAAATCACAAATACAAGCATATAGGTTTTTGTTGGATTAAACAAAGGAAATAAATCCTTAAATATTCTTAAATTATTGCCTAAATATTTCAGACCAATTTTTATGGGGTTATGAATTTTCTAAAATGAAATAAACATTTACCCTAAAGGGTTTTTAAATTTCTATTAATAAAAATAAAATGTACAATATAAACCTACTGTTTTATTGCATAAATGTGTAGAGAATAAAAAGACAAATTTTACAAAATTTGAATGGTCAAATTTGGAGTTAAATTGAGCAAGTTATGAATTTTTGAAGTTCAAACAATTTTTCTGAGTTTTTATTAAACTGGAAACAGTCTCTGGTCCACGGTGAACCAGGTTCACCGTGCACCCTTGACTGTGCACGTGGGCCGGAGGGGAGTAAGTGGCATCCAATGGCCCACAATGCTCGATACCGTTTCGGCGCAGATGGACGGTCAGGATCAAATCCCACGAGGGATTTAATCCCTTCCATCCAAGCGCGATCATGCGGCCAGGACTAAATCCAGCATGACACGCGCTACAGGATCGGCGATGCCTTCTTCTCCGGCACCGGCGGCGAGCGTAGCGGTGGCGGCGAAGGCCTAGGGTCTAACCCAAACGCAAAAATGAGTCGAGCATAGCTCGAGGGTCACGACGGTACCAGAAATGGGGTCAACGGCGAGAGGACGAGGCCGACGGCGAGCAGTGGCGATGAGGGAGCTTTGGGTCCAACGAATGCATGGCGCTCCGGCGGTGATCCGGCCCAACGGAGGTGAAGCCGAGGATGGGTGGGTGATGGCGGTCCCGGAGAGGTCAGCGGCGAGGGCGGCGGGGGCCTATGGCGTCAGCGATCGGCGACCGGAGTCAAAACAGAGGGAGGGAGGGTTTCGGCATCGCAAGGCATCGAGAGAGCATGGCTAGGGCTAGGGCGTGTGGCCGATGCTACGGTGAGGCTGAGGCTTAAGTACTGGTCATCGGCGGCGAGGATGGAAGGCTAAAAGGGGGAAACCCGAGGAGGGTTTCCAAATTACTCCGGCGAGCCTTCCTTTTGCTCGGATTCTTGCCATCCATAGTGAAACCACATCGGATTCCAGGGGAAAGAGGTCGCCAGAGATCGGGGATCAGGATCCCAGCGGCAATTGGATGGAAAGCTATGAGCGGCGGTGGATTTAAGGAAGGGGATCACCAGAATAGGAAAGAGGGGGGGATTCCATCGGAGACGGTGGATCCAATAGGCGGCCCCTACCCGTCGGTGAGCGAGCGCGTGGGATACAGTGCTGGCAGGCGGGCGAGTGCTGCCAAGGACTGAGGGGCACGTGTGCGAGGCTGACAAGCGGGCCAGGGTGGGCGCGGGTGCGGAGGAGAGAGAGGGGGCGCGCACCGATAGGCGGGTCCCACTGTCCAGTGAGTGCGGCGCTGGTCTGTGCCGGGCTGAGGCGGTTTGGGGGTTGCGGCCCAATGGGATTTAAAATGTACTTTTCATTTAAAATAATTCTAGAAAATCATTTATTTATTTATAGCTTGAAACATAGTTGCTAAAATTTTGTAAAAATTCTCAAAAATATTTCTTGGCTTCTAGATTCCATCAAATTTTATTAACTTTAAATTCAAAGTATTTTTCCCTGTTTTGCTTTATTTGGGTTCTTTTATCCTTTTCTCTAATAAAATAATTCCTTTTTATTTCAGAAATTTTATTTCCCTCATTTTTATTTTACTTTTAAATTTGGGATGTTACAATCCTATCTCCCTTACAGAGAATCTCATCCTCGAGATTCGGATCAATCTTCAAATAACTTGGGGTGCTGTGCTTTTAGTTACTCTTCCTTTTCCCATGTAGCTTCCTCCACCGGATGATTGCTCCACTGAACCTTGCAGAAACGAATAACCCGATTTCTGGTTATCCTTTCTTTGACTTCCAATATCCGGATGGGTTTCTCAACATAGGTCAGATCCTCTTTAATATTAAGCTGTTTAAGGTCAACTTGCTCAGTCGGTACTCGAAGACACTTCTTTAGCTGCGATATGTGGAATACATCATGTACCCCAGCCAATGAGGGTGGCAGCTCCAATTGGTATGTGACATCTCCTTGGCGTCGGATGATCCGGAAGGTTCCAATGTATCGGGGTGCTAACTTCCCTCTCATATTGAACCTCTGGGTGCCACAAGGGGAGTGACTCGGAGGTATACATGATATCCTTCTTCAAGAGCTAAATCTCGGTGACGGTTGTCTGCATAGGTCTTCTGTCAGGATTGGGCTGTCTTCAGTCTATCTCGGATGATCCTTACTTTCTCTTCGGCTTCCCGGAGAACATCCGTACCAAATACCTGGGACTCACCGGTCTGATCCCATAACAAGGGTGTTCTACACTTGCGTACATATAGGGCTTCAATCGAGGACATCTGTAGGCTGGCTTGGTAGCTATTGTTGTACGAGAACTCAACGTACGGTAAACTCTTGTCCCATGTTCCTCCAAAATCTAGGGCACATGCCCTAAGTATATCCTCCAATATCTGATTCACTCTCTCGGTCTGTCCATCAGTCTAGGTGGTATGTTGTACTGAAATTCAGTCTCGTCCCCATTTCTTCTTGAAGGTTTTTCCAAAATCGGGACGTGAACTGACTCCCTCTATCGAAGACTATCTTCTTTGGCACTCCATGAAGGCACACTATACGGGACATGTATAACTCTGCCAACCTAGGGCCACCGAAGGTCATTTTGACGGTTATGAAGTGGGCTACCTTCATAAGTCGGTTGATGATTACCCATATTGAGTCATACCCGGCTTGGGTCTTTGGGAGTCTGGTGATGAAATCTATACCGATCTATTCCCATTTCCATTCAGGAACCTTGAGGGGCTGCAACAATCCTGTCGGTCTCTAATGTTCTGCCTTCACTCGCCGGCAGGGGTCACATTCTGCTACGAACTGAGAAATCTCTCTTTTCATACTAACACACTAATATCTTTCCTTCAGGTCCTGGTACATCTTTGTACTTCCGGGATGAATGGAGTACAAAGTGTCATGGGTCTCTCGTAAAATTAGGATCCTTAACTCTGGTTTATTAGGCACACACAACCTGGTTCCAAACCATACGGTGTTGTTCTCATCCTTTGAGAATCCAGGGGCCTTGCCCTGCCTCACGTTCTTCTTGATTGTTGCTATGTCTGGATCTTCCAACTGAGCTTCACGAATCTGGTCAATTAGGATAGGTCTCGCCTCTAGTGTGGCTAAATAGGCTCCAGTTGTTATTCCGAGGTTTAACCTCTCCATCTCCTTATATAACAGAGGCACGTGATCCTGGACCATGGTAGCGGTACAGTATCCTTTTCGACTTAGAGCATCTGCCACCACGTTTGCTTTGCCAGGATGGTAATGAATGCCTATGTCATAGTCCTTTATCAATTCTAGCCATCGCCTCTTCCTAAGGTTGAGATCTGGCTGCGTGAATATATACTTCAAACTCTTGTGATCCGTGAATACTTCACAACGGTTTCCAACCAGGTAGTGCCTCCAAATATTAAGAGCATGCACTACAGCAGCCAATTCTAGGTCATGGGTGGGGTAGTTCAACTTGTGCGGTCTTAATTGCTGGGAGGCGCACGAGACAACTTTCCCATCGTGCATAAGGACATATCCTAAACCCAGGCGAGATGCGTCGCAATAGACATGGAAATCCTTCTGTATGTCCGGCAGGGTTAATATTGGTGCTGACACCAACCGCGTCTTGAGGGTCTGAAAGTTTTCCTCATATTCCGGAGTCCATTCAAACTTCTCTCCTTTCTTCAGAAACTTGGTCATGGGCTTCGCTATCTTGGAGAAATTCTCGATGAATCGATGATAGTAACCTGCTAATCCCAGAAAACTTTGTATCTCTGATACGTTGGTGGGTGGCAGCCAATCTGTTACTGCTTCCACGGTGGCGGGGTTGTTGGACCGGAAACGACGACCAGAGGGGGGTGAATGGGAGCTTTTAAAAACTTGGGCTAAAAACAGCCTTCGGTTTTAATTCAGTCTACTGCAGAACAGGCTTCGAACACCACCCTTCGAAGGTCTGGTTCGGAGGTATTTGATAGCTCTGAACACAAGCTTCGCAAGGAGTAAAAGTCCGAAGCCAAGCAGACTTCGCTTCACCCACAACCCGGAAAACAACTCTGCTAAGTCAGTGCAGGCTCCGCACACAGGGTGCTTCGAGCAGGCTTCGCACTTCACCCTTCGCAAGAGTGCACTACCCTCTGAGGACTTCGACCAAGTACTTGGCGACAACAACTGGTGCTGGGCTTCGTACAGTGAAGGTATAAACGCACACTATGCGGACTTCGCTACGGGCTTCGACACGAGAAGCTAAACGGGCTTCGATCAGGGCTTCGCTAGTAAGCAGCGAGGTCTAGCCTCCTATTACACAGAGCGAACGCGCACTGAAAAACACACTTCGCACACAACACACTTCGTCAACACAGGCTTCGATGCACTGTCACAAGTCACTCAAGGTGACACACAAATGGACGAAGTATGCAGCGAGGTATGTAAAACAAGCTCAAGCAAAAAGCACACAAAGGCAGGGCTTCGCCGCTTGAACAAGGAACACAAAAATGAACTCACTGGATGTATTCAAAGTATGAGGAGGCTAGTACAGGAGCTCAACAGTAAATGCTCAAAGTGTTAAATGTTACCTACCCAGCCCCCATATTTATAGCCCACAGTTCACCCAAGTGAAATGACTACTTTACCCCTAGGGTTTACACCAGTTTTGTCTCTACAGAACAGAGGGGTACAAAAGGTAGTCAACTTTATTCTGGAGGCTTCTCTGTCAGCTTTGCAGAGGGGACAGCGTCAGCTTTTTGCAGAGCAGACAATGTCAGCCTTTGCAGTCTTTGACCTTCCTGAAGCCCCCCTTCGCACGCGAAGGGTGCGGTAGCTTCGGTGAGATGCCTTGAGCCTGATGGCCTTCGCTTCACCGAAGATAGCCTCCGATACAGTGACGGTTTTGAGCTGAAGCCGTCAAAGCCTTTGGGCCTTCGCACCAACACCCTCGGAGTGTACCACCACGGCTTCGCAGCTACTCCCAGCTCGAACTCCGTCAGTCCGTGTACCGAAGCCATGCATGGCCGAAGCACCACAAGTCAACCTTGCTCCGGAGCTAGCCTCGCTCCGAAGCCTTCCTCACTCCGAAGCCCCACCTTCGGAGTACCACCCTTCGAAGTCCGTCCTTCGTCCAAGGCCTCCGCACGAAGCATTCCATGAGCACTTCGTCTCAGTGTCTCTCCCCGAGCACACTCCTCAACGAGCCTCACCCGGACCATGCCTTCGATGCGCCTCGACTTCTGAGACCTTCGTCGGGTACCTTCGAATGTCTCCCTCCGGAGCACACTTCGAATGCCTTGCCTCCGCAGAGGACTTGATCCACCATACTCCGAAGTCACTCCATCCGGAGTACCCTTCGAAGTGCCTCGCCTCCGAGGACTTTGTCTCGGAGTACCTTCACCCGGAGCCACGCTCCGCACATACTGCCTTCACCTGGCGCACCTCGACCCGAGGACCGACCCAGACCCCTTCGCAGCCATCGTGACGGAGCTCCCTGCTCCCCTGGCATCAAGCCTCCTGCTTGACCCAGGTTCACCTGCTACGTCCGTCCGTCGCCTCCGCGGGTCCCTGCGCACCACAGACAAACAGACAAGTGTATCCAGTACTCCGGAGACCTCTCCGGGTTAGCAACCTTCGGCACACACTCCGGTGTACCGCCCAAAGTACCGAGACCTTCGGTACGAACCTAGTCATCGTGTACTGTCGAACCCCTCCAACAGGCACACTCCGCTGCAACAGCTGCAGCAACCAAACCACCGAACCCTTCGGTGAAACCACCTCCGAACACCTTCGGAGTTCCAACCTCCGAACCCCCTTCGGAGGTACCCCTTCGAACCAGAGGGTAAAAACCTATCAATCACTCATCACAAACACCGAAACCAACCCTTGGTTTCTCAGGGGTCTACCGCGATGCCTTGTGCCGAGATAATATGCCCTAGAAACTTTACTTCCACCGTCCAGAACTTGCACTTGTTGTACTTGGCGTATAACTGGTGTTCCCTAAGTTTTCCCAGGGTCAACCGGATGTGAGTCTCATGCTCTTCTCGGCTCTTGGAATAAATGAGGATATCGTCTATGAATACCACTATAAATTTATCCAAGTACTCCATGAACACTTTTTTCATCATATTCATGAAGAAGGCTGGGGCGTTGGTTAATCCAAATGACATAACGGTGCACTCATATAATCCATATTGGGAAGTGAAGGTCGTCTTAGGTATGTCTTCCTCTCGTATCCTCAACTGATGATAACCTGACCGGAGGTCGATCTTGGAGAATACCGTGGCCCCTCTTAGTTGATCGAATAAATCATCAATCCTGGGTATAGGGTACTTGTTCTTGATCGTCACCTCATTAAAGGCCATATAATCCACACACATCCGTTTTGCCTTATCTTCCTTCTTCTCGATGAAGATAACGGGGGCTCCCCATGGGGATGTGCTGGGTCTTATGTACCCTTTTTGCTCAAGGTCCTCTATCTGTTGCTTCATCTCTGCCAACTCGTTTGCGGCCATCCAGTAGGGTCGCTTGGAGATGGGAGTGGTCCCGGGCACTAGGTCAATCCTAAACTCGATATCCCTCTTGGGTGACATCCCTGGCAAATCCTCAGGAAAGATGTGACGCCCCAATTCAATAAATCAGAACATTATTGAATTTCCAAAGAAAAACAATAATACAAGAGGTTCATCATGCGACAACGTACATAAGACAATCATTCGTGATACGTAGACCACATTATTACATAAGAGTGAAAATAAAATAAACAATAAAAAGCATGACGAACGCCCTCTTCAGGATCTTCTTCTTGACTGGGTCGCTACTCCAGACCATCCTCCTCATAGTAAGCAGCCTCTGAAGTGTTTGTCCAACGGGTATGAGTACAAAAGTACTCAACAAGCCACCGCAAATGCAATAGTAATGCAAGATAATAACAAGGAAGGATAGTGGCTAAAAGTGCGGAAAAGTACATTTTTTAGTGATTGCATTTAGTGTGGTCAAGTTTAATCATGCATAATATTAAACATGAACGTCATAATATCATCTAACTAGAGGAGTACGTTTTCCCTCCTCGCTCAATAGTCCTTACATGCCAAGTCATCATGCACATTCATTAAAGTAAACTAACTGTGGGATGTCACACAACACTCCCTTGACCGTGGGCTCGGCTTTTTGAAAAGATTTAAGACTCTGATCAGAGGTGTACCACTGTACCCACAAGGCACGCACTCATCCCATACACCAAAGTGTAACGAGATGACCCATACCATGGGAACTCGTGCCAAAACCTTAGCATGAAATTCTCCAAGCGATAGTCACCCTCATTATATTTCGCCGGCGTGCCGGGCCGCATCCCGGCTAACGTCGTACCCCCATTTGCGCCACGTCGGTACAAGCCACCCGCAGGTGCTGCTTGACCCATCTCCAAGTGGTGCCTCGGATTGGAACACTCCATACCTTAGTTAGGACTTACCCACTAGACTTGTGGTTAGTACAGAAATGTATTGCAACGGATCCCGCAAACCGGTCCTTATAGTGCCCCGGGTGCTATAAACCAATGCCCTAGCATGCACCTGGAACCCACCATGCATACACATATAACCATAACTCTATCACCAACAGAATTCTAGAGGTAAGAATAACCGTGATCATATAGTAGAATCCAATTTGCTACGACTCATCTTTAACCTATAGCGATTGTGTCAATACATTGGACACTAGCTAATAGTACTAATAATACGGTGACAAGGAGTTTAGGCTAGATAGAATGGCTTGGGTTTGCACTTCAAGGTCAGGGATCTAAATAAATATAATGTAGGGCTTTCATTTGACTAATGCATGTATAACCTATGTGTTTTAGCGATAGTTTAACTAAAACTAGGTTCAATATGCCCAAAAGTTTGGTTTGGTGACTTGCCTTGTTCAGCGAAAGGCGACGGGGGAACCTCTGGGTAATATTCCGGCTCCTCGGTGGCATCGTAGTCTTCTCGATACAAACAAATTAAACGCAACATTCAATTAAACAATCCAAAAACCACACAACAGGCATATAAGTTTTGATTGGTTTGAACCAAGGAAAATAAACTCATTAAGTTTCTGAAATTTATTTTATGAATATTTTAAAATGAACTTTAATAGAGTCATGGCCTTTCTAAAAAGGAATAAAAATGTAAACTAATGTATTTTAAATTTCTAACTAATTTAAAATAAGAAGTTCAGTGTAAACCTAGTGGTTCTATTACACTAATATGGAGAGAATAAAATATAAATTTTTCTGAAATGGAAATGAGCAAATTTTGGGTTCATCCTAAAGTGCATTTGAATAATTTATTAAATAAACATAAAATACTCAAAATAAACCTACTGTTTATATTGCATTAACATGTAGAGAATAAACTTATAAATTTTCTGAAATTGGAATGGTTAAATTTGGAGTTAAAATGAGCAAGATATGGATTTTAGAAGTTTAAAACTATTTCTGGAATTTTATTTAAACTCAAAAACAGTCGCCGGTCCACGGTGAACCGGATCCACTGTAAACCCGCGCACTGTGCGCGTGCGCCGGATCGCAGATCGTCGTTGGATCATGATCGGGCGGTCACGGGCGAGGCGGGCGCGTTAAGTAGACGTGGACGATTAGGATTAAAATGTTGAAGCGGTATGCGATGGAAGGTTTAGATTAAACGCGGTTTTTTAAATACTAACGGGTGATCCAGATTAAAACATACCCCTTTGCTGCGATCCGATGGGCTAGATTAAACCGAATGTGCGATATAATCTATGCCATCCGATCGCGATCGCACGGTCGCGATCGAATCCGACACGGCACGGGTACTCTACCCGTGCTGGTCATCTTCTCCGGCGACGATGAGAGCCTAGCGGCCACGGCGAGCGACGGCGGTCGGATCTAAGGATTAAAACAGAACCAGGACGACAAGGGGAACATGAAGGTACCGTTGGTGAGGCGAGAGGTTGTCGGAGCGTGGCTGGCGATGAGCGGGGGCGGCAAAGGTGTTCGGGTCCCTTGTCGGCGGTGGGGTTCCGGCGGGGTTCGTCATCGAAGGAGTGGTGGCCGAGGTCAGGGAGGCTTCAGTGGTCACGTTGGTGCGGTCATCGAGGACGGAGGGGGACTCCGACGACGGCGAGTGATGGCTGGAGCGAGGGCG
Organism: Zizania palustris; assembly: GCA_019279435.1. Classification (NCBI taxonomy): domain Eukaryota; kingdom Viridiplantae; phylum Streptophyta; class Magnoliopsida; order Poales; family Poaceae; genus Zizania; species Zizania palustris. The sequence continues at coordinate 93,538,926 of JAAALK010000285.1, forward strand.
GCGGTGTGGTGTTAAAAGTCGAAGCGGGGCGCTCTGGTTCATTCTCAACGCAATAGGGCGTGCGGGCTGGACGCGGTGGAGGCTAGGGGCTTAATAGAGGTGTCGGCGGGGGTCAGAGGGGGACGCATGCATGGAAAGCCGAGGGGAGGGCATTCACTCATCGGCGAGGTCTCGCCATGCACGGGTGCTACGATCCCAGGGCTTAAACGCATCCCTTAACGCGATTAAATGGCCAACGGGTCCTAGGTGCAGTAAACCGGCGACAATTGAAGGGGAGGGGGCCAGCGGGGGCGGATCCGAGGCGAAGTCATCGGCCGGCGGAGTTAGGAGGGATTGCGAGGTGGACGACGAGTCCGATAGGTGGGCCATGGCGGTCAGCGAGCGCGGGCGAGGCGGCTGAAGGGCGGGCCACAGCGTGCGGGAGTGATGGTGCCGACAGGTGGGGTCACGCTGTCGGGTGCGAGCGCGTGGAGGGAGGAGATCGCTGACAAGCGGGACCCATCTATCAGTACGGGGCGCGGGGAGGGAGTGGGCTGGGCCGGCTGGTTGGGGGAAAATGGGGGAGGCCCGTTACTGTTTAATTTCTTTTTTGAATAAAAATAATTGTTGAAATTAGTTTAAAATATTTGGTTTGCTTCCAAGGGTGATAAAAATTTGTAAAAATTCTCAAAATTATATCCTAGCCTTGGGATAATATACAAAATTTTCTAGCCTCTGGTTTGGATATTTCATCTATGTTCGAGTTCATTTAAGCCTATAAGGGTATTAGAGGTTTTTCCAAAATAAGTCATTTCCAGAAAATATAATAAATGGTATTTTTATTTTCTCTGAAAATTTGGGGTGTTACAAAGACGTCCGGGTATTCACAGGCTACCGGTACTTCTTCTAGTGCGATCTGATAAAGACGAGGTCTTTCGGGTTTCTGGGTTGGCATCTGAAAGTTGACAACAGTTCCTTCTTCACTAGTCACGATTACTTTCCTTCTTGCACAATCTATTACCCCTTGGTGTTTGTTTAGCCAATCCATCCCTAGGATGAGGTCCAAACCTTTACGTTCTATTAGAATGGGGTCTGCCCAGAAAATTACGCCTTGGATATCTACCCATACCCTTGGACTATAGAAGTGGGCTAGGGTCTGTTTGCCGGGGGTGGCTATCAATACTGGTCTTGTTAGCTCAAGTTCATTCAGATTATGCGTTTTCACAAAACTTGCTGATATAAACGAATGTGTAGCTCTAGTGTCGAATAAAATAACTGCGGGTATGGAATTGATAGAAAATATACCCATGATTATTTCCGGTGCGGCCTGAGCTTCTTCTACAGAGACATGGTTGACGCGGGAGCGAACCACGGGATTCGCCATGATCCCTTGTGGACGCTTGGGATGAGGACACTGGTGAGAATAGTGTCCCTCCTGGCAACAGTTGAAGAAAATCATCGGCTTGTCGTGCTTGTCGCGCAGAACCTCTGCTTTCTTGGCAGGGGCAGGTGGGGCAACTGGTGTGGTGGGAGCAGGGTGAGGATTTCTGGCTCTCGGGTTGCTGGCAGGTGGAGCTGGCCTGTATGCGGGGCGCGGTTGGTAGGGAGGCGCCGGTGGGGGAGGTGTGAAGCGGGGCCGCTGTGCCATCCCTTGGTGCTGACGGAAGGCGATCATCCTCTTCTTCTTTAGGTCTACCTTGCTCTGCTCAGTTTCCCGAATAATCGCCTTATTTACCAACTTCTGGAAATTGGCATAATCTGCGGAGACCAACTGAAGCGATAGCTCATCCTTCAGTCCCCGAAGAAACTTGGACTAGCAGGCAGCGTCCATGCGTACTTCCTCCGGTGCATACCGGGCTAGCCGGTTAAACTCATGTAGGTACTCGGTGACAGATACGCTTCCCTGTTGCAAGTCTCGGAAATCTTGCTGCTTCTGGGCTATGACGCCCTCCGGAACGTGCGTGGCACGAAAGGCGGCGATGAAATCAGCCCATGAAATCTCACGGCCCTCGGGCTGAGTCTCGCGGAGATTGTCCCACCACTCTGCGGTGGGTCCTTAGAGCTGATGAGCGACAAAGGTCACTCGCTCCTGCTCAGTACATGACAGAAGGTCCATCTTCTTGCCGATGGTTCTTAGCTAGTCACCCGCCTCCATCGGGTTACTGGTGCTGGAGAACATTGGGGGCCGAACACACAAAAACTCAGAGAGTTGAGAAACGGGTGCCGGTGCCTGGGCAGCCTGTCTGAGGGGAGGCTCTGGTTGCTGCTACTAAATACGGAACAACTGCGCCTGCTGTTCTTTCATCTGGTTCTGCTGCTGCATCTGAGTCAGTATAGTGGCAATCAGTTGGTTTTGGTTCGCCATCATCTCAGCCAGTGTGGAATGATTGGCGAAGAGGGCTTGCCGTTGGCCGGTTGCTCCCCACTGAGGCAGATTGCCAGAGTCATTCCCATTACAAGGGGCATCAGAACCTTGTTCGTTGACCATCCTGAAGATAGGGGTTCCAAAGGAAGAATAAATTTAAGGGAAAAATTCTAGCTTTATTTCTTAGAATTTTTTTAGACTTAATAGTCTGGACGATTACATCCTTATTTTTGACTCTTTATTTAATCTCACCCATGCCTTATACTTGACATGAGCGGCACCACAATCATAACAAAAACAATCAATCGTAGACTAGCGTCTAATCCTTGTGCTACTAAATCTGATCACAGCTCAGGGGAGGGCTCGATCGTTGGCTCGGTGGGGATGGTCGGTGTATGAGTCGGGGTGCTGGAGGGTTCGGTGGACGATGCGGTGCGTGAGCTCCTCTTGGGCCTGGCCGAGGGGGTCCTAAGGGCCTTCCTCTTATGCGGGGGAAGGGGAGCGACCTCCTCAAGATCCTTCTTCAGCTCCTCGACCTGGCGCCGGAGCTGAGCGTTCTCGGCGATGTCCTGCCGTAGTATCTCATTCTGACGCTGCAACTCTGCTACCTCGGCGGCCAAGTGGCGCCCCTACTGGACCTGATGACGGAGCTCTCCATTCTCGCGGTTCAAGATCTTCGTCGTGTGGCGGTAGTAGTCAATCATGTCATGCTGGCTGTTGGCGTCGAGCACAACCTCAGTGTTAAGATCGTCCATCGCCTGGAGTAGACGCGTGCTGCGGGCGATGACAGAGTTGCGCTGGGAGTAGGTGCTGACATAGACGCTGCGATGGCTCCCTGGGGTGCGCATGGGCTTGAAGCAGTAGGAGGTGTTGTGGAGCTGCCCGTCGTAGACCATCCGGAGCTCGGAGAGGGCCTGTAGTGCAGCGCGCTGGCTAGCCACCTCAAAAGTAGGTCCTCCAACTCCGTGAGTGTAGAAGGCTGGGTGTGTGCCGGAGGAGCGGATGACTATGGTGACCTCGTAGTATCCTTCGTTCACATCAGGAAAGATCCAGTGGAACGCGGGCTCGTGCTCAAATCCGAGGAAATCCACGAGCATGCGGAGCTCGCGAACGAAGTCGGCGCGATCACGGAGGAATCCGCCCATGGTGTGAATCGCCATCTACAAGAAAAGAGAGCTTGTAAAAAAGTTTGGAAGACGAGATATTAAGTAGTTTGTAAAAATACTGGTAATATAAATCCTAAGGTTAGGTCTATTTGGCTTCCTACAGTCAAGTCGGCTCTGACACCATCTTATAACGCCCGAATTTAATAAAATCAGGACTTTATTGAAATTCCATATAAAATCAATAAATAAAAGACGTTCATCACACGACCGCGTAAAATACGCCAATCAAAGATGGTTCGTAGACCATATTATTACAAAAGAATTAAATAAAAGAGAAACTAGAAAAATAAATCCTATAGATGAACGCCTTCTTCTAGTCTTGCGCCTTGACTGGGTCGCTACTCCAGACCATCACCCTCCTCATAGTAGGCTGCCTCTGGTGGTGTAAGTCAACGGGGGTGAGTACAATCGTACTCAGCAAGCCACCGAAATGCAATTACAATGCAAAATAGTAACAAGTAAGGTAGTGGCTCATGTTTGTGGAAAAGTACAGTTGTAGAGCATTTAATGAAGTCAGGTTATTAGTATAGAATGTAAACATGTGTAATGCATCATCTTCTAACTCGAGGGGTACAGTCAGCCCACCCTCGCTCAACAGTCCTTACATGCCATGAATCATACAATCATTCATACAAAAGTAAACTAACTGCGGCGAACATTGCCCAACCCCCCCATGACCGTGGGCACGACTTTTTGAAAAGATTATACTCTGATCAGAGGTGTACTACTGTACCCACAAGGCACTCATTCCCGCACACCAAAGTGTGTCGTGATGACACCACGTCACCCCGAAAAAACTCATGCCAAAACCTTTAGCATGGAACGCACCATTTCGATAACACCCTCTTATAGGTTTCATATGGTGCCCCGATGCGTCGGGCCAACAATGTACCCCCTCTTGAGCCTCGTCGGTACAAGCCACCTGCATGTGTCACTTGCCCCCTACACTATGGTGCTTCAAGTTGGAACGCTCCATACCTCCAGTTAGGACTTACCCACTAGACTTGTGGTTACTACGAGTTTGTTTTGCAACAGATCCTGCAGACCGGTCCTTATAGTGCCTCGGGTGCGACCAACCAATGCCCTAGCTTGTACCCTGAACCCACCATACTTATAACATAACCAAACTCCAACAAAATTCCAGAGACAAGAATAATAGGGAAATCATATAATAGAACCCAACTATCTACAACTTGTTCTTTTATCCTATAGAAGTTGTGTCGATACATTGGACACTATCTAATATAATATTTAAAAGTGACAAGGAGTTTAGGCACAATAAGCATGGCTTGGGTTTGCACAACAAGGATGGGGATCTAATAACAAGAAACCAAAGGTTGGTTTCAGAGTCTGTGATGAGTGATTGACAGATTTTATCCTCTAATTCGAAGGGATCCCTCCGAAAGGGTTCGGAAGTTGTTTCACCGAAGGGTTCGGTGGGTCTGTTTGCTGCAGCTGTTGCAGCAGAGTGTGCCTATCGGAGGGGTTCGACAGTACACGATGACTGGGTCATACCGAAGGTCTCGGTACTTTGGGCGGTACACTGGAGTGTGTGCCGAAGGTTGTTTACCCGGAGAGGTCTCCAAGGTACCGGATACACTTGTCTGTTTGTCTGTGGTGCGCGGTGACTTCAGAGGCGATGGACGGTTCGCAGCAAGTGAACTTGGGTCAAGCGGGAGGCTTGATGCCAGGCGAGCAGGGAGCTCCATCACGAAGGCTGCGTGGGGTCGAGGTCGGACCTCGGGTCGAGGTGCGCCAGACGAAGGCAGAAAGTCCGGAGCATGGCTCCGGGTGAAGGTACCCCGAGATGAAGTCCTCGGAGGCGAGGCACTTCGAAGGGTACTCCAAATGGAGTGACTTCGGAGTATGGTGGACAAAGCCCTCAGCAATGAGGCAAGGCGTTCAAAGTGTGCTCCAGAGGGAGGCACTCGAAGGGATACCTGACGGAGGTCTTAGAAGTTGAGGTGCATCGAAGGCATGGTCTGGGTGAGGTTCATCGAGGAGTGTGCTCGGGGAGAGACACTATGACGAAGTGCTCATGGAATGCTTCATGCGGAGGCCTTGGATGAAGGAGGGACTTCGAAGGGTGGTACTCCGAAGGTGGGGCTTCGGAGTGAGGCTGACTTGAGGTACTTCGGCCATGCATGGCTTCGATACACGGACTGACAGAGTTCGAGCTGGGAGAAGCTACGAAGCTGTGGTGATCCACTCCGGAGGTGTTGGTGCGAAGGCTCAAGGGCTTTGACGGCTTCGGCTCAAAACCGTCACTGTATCGAAGGCTGACTTCGGTGAAGCAAAGGCCGTCAGGCCCAAGGCTTCTCACCGAAGCTACCGCACCCCTCGTGTGCGAAGGGGGCTTTAGAAGACTCCAAGACTGCAAAGGCTGACCGTGTATGCTCTGCAAAAGCTGGTGCTGTCTCCTATGCGAAGCTGACAAAAGAAGCCTCCAAATAAAGTAGACTACCAACTGTACCCCCTTGTTCTGATGAGACAAAAAACAGTGTAAACCCTAGGGGTAAAGTAGTCTATTCACAAGGCTGAATAGTGCCTATAAATAGTGGAGACTAGCTAGGTCACAACAACACTTTGAGCAGCCATTGTAGAACTCCTATGCTAGCCGCCACATTCTCTGTATTCATCCTGTGAGTTCATTTTGTGTTCCCTGTTCATGCAATGAAGTTTTGATTATGTTCTTCCTTCACTGTTTGAACTTGTACCATGTGTTGCACTTCATATTTTGATTTCTCTGTGCACCATCTTCTTGTTGGTTTTCTCGAGAGGTGTGTGAGAGGTCTGTTCGTGTGAAGTGTGTGTTTTTCAGTGTTTGTTCGCTCTGTGTAACTGGAGGCAAGACCTCTCTGATTACTAGCGAAGCACTATTCGAAGCCCATTTTCTTCCCTTGTCAAAGTCCTCGGCGAAGTGTTTTCAGTGTGCGTTTAGACCTTCAAAGTACGTAGCCTAGCACCAGTTGCTATCGCTGTGTATTTGGTCGAAGTCCTCAGAGGGAAGTCTGCTCTTGCGAAGGGTGAAGTGCGAAGCCTGCTCAAAGGCACCGAGTGTGCGGAGCCTGCACTGACTTAGCAAACCTGAATCTTTGGGGTTGTGGGTGGAGCGAAGTCTTCTTGGCTTCGAACTTTTGCTCCTTGCGAAGCCTGATTTCGGAGCTGTAATATACCTCCGAACCAGAACTTCAAAGGGTGTGTTCAAAGTCTATTCCGCAGAAGACAGAATTAAAACAGAAGGCTATTTTTAGTCTAAAATTTTAAAAGCTCCCATTCACCCCCCATCTGGTCGCCGTTTCCGGTCCAACAATTGGTATCAGAGCAGGTTAAGATCACCAGTTGACCTTAACCGGTTTTGTGATCTGTTGGCGACATGGAGAGAGTTAGTAAAATACCTCTGTTCGATTGGACGGACTTTGCATACTGGAAGGTGCGCATGGAGGCTTACTTGCTAAGCCAAGGAAATGCAATTTGGGAGATTGTGGACTCACAATATTCCATCCCTAAAACTCGCACCTCTCAAACAGAGAAGGATCAGTATAATGCCAACTCCAAGGCAAGAAATATATTGTTCATTGGTTTTAGTAGAAGTGAGTTTGATAGGGTACAACACCTTAGGACAGCTAGGGAGATTTGGACTACACTCACTATTTTTCATGAGGGCTCTACACAGATTAAGGCTAGGCGCCAAAGCACATACAATCAACAGTATCAGCTGTTTGTGCAGGCACCTGGTGAATCTATAGATGCCATGTTTTCTCGCTTTGATGCGATAGTAAGTAACTTGCGGTCCAACGGGACACTTGCTTACAATGATCATGATAGGGCTATCAAGCTTCTCTATGCTCTTGATCGTAGCATATGGGAAGTTAAGATATCCAGCATTGAGGAGTCCGCAGGTTATGACACATTGACCTGTGATGAGCTCTTCAGCAAGTTGAAGTCCACAGAGATTTCCAAGGCATCTCTTGCAGTGCATAAGAACTCCTTGCCACAGCCATTGGCACTAGTTTCTAGCACTAGCCGTGGCACCACTGTAGAGCCAAGCACATCAGGCACTTGTGTTTTTGCAGATGGTTTTGCTTTGTCCTCCCTGGTCTCCGTCACTAAGGAGCAGGTGGATACTCTGGATGATGATGAGCTTGCTCTCATTGCCAGAAGGTTCACCCGTTTTCACCATGCGAGACGGGATCAGAGGAGAAGTGGTTTTAATGGTTGTTTTGAGTGTGGCGACACTTCTCACATCAAGGCCAATTGTCCTAAACTCAAGAAGAGAGATGAGAGTGAGCGCCCCAAATACCACAAGAAGGAGAGGAAACCCTTTGTGAAGGGCAAGCGTGGCAAGGTGGCTAAGAAGGTAGCCAAAGCCGCTTCCAGAGCTTTTGTTGCTGCTCTCAGCGACATCGACACTTCCTCAACTGAGGAGTCGAGCTCTGATGAGGAGTAGGAGTCCCCAAGGAAGGAGGAGAAGAAGTACAAGAAGGGACGAGATTTCACTAGCCTTTGCTTCATGGCCGACAGCGATCACAACGGCGATGAGCTTGACTCATCTGAGGTACCTCTATCCTATGACCAGCATTCAATTAAACTAGATGAAATGAATGAAGTAGTTCTTGGTCAGGATAGGTTGCTTGTGCAAGCCGCTAGAGATAGAAAAGACCTTAGACTTAGGCTAGAATCTGTTTCTACTGATTATGCCATGCTTAAGTCTAGGGTTAATGATGCTGAATGTTAATCTTGCACTATTGTCATGGGTGAGCTTGCTCAGTTGCATTCTGTGCATGCTCAAACCCTCTCTGAGCTTGAGACTGCACAGAAGCAGCTTTTGATGGTTGATTCTAGTACTCATGATATAAATGAATGCATGAGCTGTTCTTTATTACGTGAGAGCATTGATTTACGTGATAAGCATGTTCACGACTTAGAGGCTAGATTGGAGAGGGCCGGTAGTTCTAAGGATGTGCAACCTGTGTGTGACACTTGCATAACCCTTAAGGACCAGCTAGGCACTGTTAGAAAGCGAGCTGAAAACCTCATGACTGAAAATGAATACCTTCTTTCTGTGGTTAACAAATGCACTGAGGGAAAGGGTAGAATGGACTTGCTGTTGGCCAAGACCAAGATGTGTGCTGATAGGGCAGGGTTAGCTCTGGAATTGGGTTTTGAGAGGATTCCCTCAGACAGTAAGAACAATAATGTTTTTACCTCACCCACTACCTTAGAGAAAGAAACAGCCCTGTTAGACACACCATCAGCCAAAAAGTCTACCCAAACTCCAAAGAAAACCACTCAGCAGAAGCCCAAGGAGCCTGTAAGGATTGCTCCTATGACCCATGAGAGTGCCCCTAGGAGAGTGTTTCATTGTTCCTATTGTCAGTGGTTGGGTCATCTGGTTGGGTTCTGTTTTCGTCGCATCAAGGATGAGCGACGCTCTCAGGCGATGAGTTTCCAGGACATGCATTACCCATCTCGAGGTATGCATGAGTCTGAGTTGTACTCACGTCCTGTTTTCAAGGCTCCTCGCACTTCTCGGAGAGGTTTTGCTCCTCGAGGTGTTCACCATGTTCCATATGGTGGTAGACCCCGGGCGAGTAGCTTTGTACCTTGATAGAGTAGAAGACCTCGTCATGCAATTGGGTCTCAGCTTGTAGGTAGACCTCGCACTTTGCATCATTCTGATTATCATGTGCATGGACGGTCTATTTTTACTGTGCCTAGTACTTGTATCACTCAGTGCTGGATGCCTCGTCGTATATTCACTCACCCCAGCACTGAGCGATCGAGATTTTCATATCATGTGTAGGCACCAGACCGAGGCTTGGAGGGCACGTGGATCATGGACTCTGGTTGTTCGTGCCACATGACCGGAGATGCAGCATGGTTCTCCAGCCTCACCACAACCAAGCAAAAGGAACATATCACCTTCGGCAACAATAGAAGGAGTAGAGTGAAAGGTAAAGGTGTGGTAAGAATCAACTCGAATTTCACTCTCAAAGATGTTGCTTTGGTTGAAAACTTGGGATACAATTTGCTTTCTGTATCTCAATTGCTTGATGAGGGCTTCGAAGTGCGATTCCATCGCGATACTTCGTAAGTACTCAATTCTGATGGCGTTGTGGTTTGTAAGATCTTTAGAGTTGGGAGAGTCTTTGGAGCTAATTTTTCTGAGTCATCTGGTTCTTCTCATTGTCTTGTTGCACATTCTACTTTTGAGATTTGGAAGTGGCATAGGAGACTAGGGCATATGAGCTTTGAGTTGCTCGCTCGTTTGTGTGCCCTAGGTCTAATCCGAGGATTACCCAAGCTCAAGTTTGAGAAGAATTTAGTTTTCGCTCCTTATCGACATGGAAAAATGATTGCCGCTTCGCACTCGCCAGTCACCACGGTGATGACTGAACAACCCAGAGAACTTCTCCACATGGACACTGTAGGTCCTTCTCGGGTTAGTTCTTTAGGCGGCAAGTGGTATGTGTTAGTCATTGTCGACGATTTCTCTCGCTACTCTTGGGTCTTCTTTCTTGCCAGCAAGGATGAAGTGTTTTCAAACTTTCGGAGCTTGGCTTTGAGACTTTTCACTGAACTCCCGGGTGCATTGAAATTCATTTGAAGTGATAATGACATTGAATTCAACAATAGTCTCTTTGTTGACTTTTGCATGGAGCATGGCATAGAACATCAATTCTCTGCTCCACGGGTTCCTCAACAGAACGGTGTTGTTGAGAGAAAGAACCACACTTTGGTTGAGATGGCTAGGATGATGCTCGATGAGCACGGGACTCCTAAAAAATTCTGGGCCGAGGCCATGAACACTGCATGTTAAATCTCAAACCGAATCTTCTTACGCTCAATTTTGAACTTGACATCTTATGAGCTATGTTTTGGGAGACAGTCCAAAGTTACTCATCTTCGAGTTTTTGGTTGTCACTGCTTTATCCTAAAACGTGGAAATTTGGACAAATTTGAGTCGCCTTCTTCTGACGGGATCTTTTTGGGTTACACTACACATGGTCATTCTTATCGTGTTTATAATTTGGAAACTAACACTGTCATCGAGTCATGTGATGTAACTTTTGATGAATCAACCCCCTCTGTTAGTTCCACTTTTGAACAGGCAAATGAACATGACATGGAACAGACCATCTTCGAAGAAGAAGATTCCGGAGATTTTGAGGATGAACCCCTACTACCCTCGACATCGCCCCCCGAAGACGACCCCGCTTCGACCACTTCGGCACATGGTCCCGAAGCAACTACCTCGACATCGGTTATCTTGGACCACTCCAACACACAAGTTAAGGGGGAGACTGCATCCCGCCGTGAGGCTCCACATCATGTTCAAAGGATGCAACCTCCCGAGCAGATCATTGGTGAGCTTGATCAAAGGGTAACATGTTCTCATGCTCATTTTATTGATTCCGCTTTTGTTGCTTATTTCGAGCCCTTAGATGTTAGTCATGCACTTTCTGATTCTAGTTGGATCAATGCCATGCATGAAGAACTTGAAAATTTTGAGAGAAACCAAGTCTGGGCTTTAGTTGATCCTCCACCAAATGTTCATTTCATTGGAACAAAATGGATTTTCAAAAACAAACAAGGGGAGGATGGGACTGTAGTTAGAAACAAGGCTAGACTTGTAGCTCAGGGTTATTCTCAATTAGAAGGGATTGATTTTACTGAAACTTTTACACCTGTTGCACGTCTAGAGGCCATTAGGATTTTGCTTGCCTTTGCGACATCCTGGGGATTCAAACTCTATCAAATGGATGTCAAAAGTGCATTTCTTAATGGCTTCATAGGCGAAGATGTTTATGTAAAACAACCCCCTGGCTTTGAAAACCCCAAATACCCACATAAAGTCCTTAAACTTCATAAGGCTCTTTATGGACTCAAGCAGGCCCCTCGGGCAGACTTAAGTCTTTTCTGCTTGAGCGGGGGTATTTGATGGGATCTATTGATAAAACCCTGTTCACTCTCAAGCATGGCAAAGATTTCCTCCTAGTCTAGATTTATGTAGATGATATCATCTTCGGTGGCTCTTCTCATGCTTTGGTTGCCGAGTTTGCAGATACCATGAGCAGGGAGTTCGAGATGTCTATGATGGTCGAACTCACATTTTTCCTTGGTTTGCAAATCAAGCAAAGCAAACAAGGTACCTTCGTTCACCAGACGAACTACACCAAAGACCTGCTCAAGAAGTTCGACATGGCTGATGCGAAGCCCCTCGCTACTCCAATTGCTACTTCGATAGCATTGGACCTGACGAGGATGGAGAAGCCGTAGATCAGAAGGAGTTCCAAAGCATGATCGGCTCCCTCCTCTACTTGACTGCTACGAGGCCGGACATACACTTTGCAATGTGTCTGTGCGCTCGTTTTTAGGCTTCACCATGAGCTTCGCACCGCCAAGCGGTAAAGCGCATTCTCAGGTATCTCAAACATACCCTCGAATTTGGCATTTGTTATTTTGCGTCTTTCTCTTTGTGTCTTCGAGGTTATTCCGATGCGGATTTTGCTGGGTGTAGGATTGATAAGAAAAGTACATTCAGTACTTGTCATTTTCTGGGTACTTCGCTGGTTTGCTGGTCTTCCCGCAAACAGTCTAGTGTTGCACAATCGATGGCTGAGGCCAAATATGTTGCTGCAGCTAGCTGTTGCTCTCAGATTTGTGGATGGTTTCCACTTTGCGGGATTTTGGGTTAGATTATAAGAGTGTTCTACTTTTTTGTGATAACTCTAGTGCTATTTGTATTGCAAACAACCCGGTTCAGCATTCCAGAACCAAACACATTGATGTCCGATATCATTTTCTCACAGATCATAATGAGAAGGGTGATATTGAACTTCAATATGTTGATACCCAACACCAGCTAGCCGATATTTTCATAAAACCCCTCGATGCTTCTCGTTTTGCCTACTTGCGTGGGGAACTTGGTGTTTGTCACCCTTATGGCATTTTGTGAGGGGGAGCATAGTTTGATTATTTTGCATATGCTCATTGTGTGTGTGAAATTGCATTTACATCTTTTGCACTTATATGCCTGATTTTAATTCATGAGATCATGTCAGCTCAGCTCTGTTTAATATGTCTGAAACATTATGTGCATGATTTTTCTTTCCAAAATCAAATCATGCTCACTGCTTAGTCTTGAATCTAGCATGTTTAGGCAGGACTGCTTTAGCTATCTTTTATCTGCTTGATAGCAAGACTCTTTTTCTCTGGATGCTAAACATTGCAACTTGGAAAATTGTTCTACTTACTCATGGATATTCATCAAGTGCTAAACAAATTGTTCACTTAATTAAAATCCAAAACTCCAAGATTTGCATGCTACAAGTGAAAAAGATCCAAGTGGGTTTGTTTGTCGCACTACTCTATTCTAGACTGCTTACCATTGCACATTGGTCTGAACTAGGATAGTGTAGTGTATGCCAAAATCTTCGCCTTAAGCTTCTGATGGCTTTCATGCCTAGGCTTGGCTTGAGTGGAAAGTATAAGGTAGACAAACAAATAACCCCTGACATTATGAAAAGAACAACAAAATCATTGATCATCATGTTTGCTTTCAATGCTTTCAATGCACCTCATTTAAAATATCAAGGATAACGCTTCCATGGCTATCACGAGGTATAGTAAAACGAGTGTGTCTACTAGACCTAAGGGCTTCAAAAATAGCCCACTTATGGTGAAGGGCATTCGTCGCTTCAAGTACCTCGACCTCGGGGTTCAAAGCGCCAACCGAACCTTGAGAAATTTTCAAAAGAAATTCTCATTCATGAATTCGTAGATATTTTTGCAAGACTAACTTTACAGGAAAGGCCCTAAATGAAACTACACCTTTGGGTTCGAAGGATGGACAATGGGAGCACACTTCGTAGGAGGCTGTGCTCGTGACTTCTTCTTGTGATGGACCTCGTTCATCCAAGCCTTCACCGCCGATGGGCCATCAGCCCTCCAAGGCATCTAGAATGCCTTCCAAGCCTTTGTGACAATCGGGGATAGAGCAAGAAGGCGGTCGCCTCTGAAGATGACAAGCATCGCCCCCACCGCTGCGGGAATAACGCCTCTGATGGCCTCAAGGTGGTGAAAGATGTCGTAGGTTGCCACTCGTCTGGAGACTTTCCCATATTTGGCTGCAGTGACATCCATGTTCTTCACGACGGCTTGGATAAACTTCAGTCGATGGCTCAAGGGCTCGCTTGTGATGTCGAAGGACGAAGAGCAGGATGTACCAGAGGATGCCTATGGTTTTGACCATAGTCTCCTCGTCCTTCACCAACGATAGCTTCATCTCGTCATTCGAAGACAAGAGGTCAGAGATCGTCCTCTCCAAGGTGACCCTCTGCGCCTTAAGATCTTCGGCTTGTGCCACCTGAGCATGGAGCTCCTCGACTTCGGCTGCCCATGCCCGGAGCTCATCGACCTCAGCCACTTGGGCACGGAGTGCCTCGATCTCGGCCAACTGCTCTCATAGCTTCCCAGCTTTGGCAGCCAGAGCATCCCACTCAGCCCGAAGATCCCGTGCCTCCCGCTCAACAGCATCAGCACTTCGCAAAACCTTGCGAGCTCACAACTATGACAGCTGCACTCTACGGAAAGGGACGTTGCGGATCCTTGGGCTAGAACGACTAGCTGCAAAGAAGAAAGTAAGCGAAGGTAAGAAAGGAGGAAGCAATAAAAACACTCTGATAGATGTACGTGGTAGGCCGCACGTTCTATAGCAAGGTTCAAATCAATCCCTTCCGCCTAACCCAATTCGGAGACCAGGAAGGTACCCCTTAAAGCCCGGTAGGCCTAGACCAGGGGCTCCACCTTTGCGATGAGGTCTGGCTCATGGGTTATGAATGGAGCCAGCAGGGGGATGCCTCCGTGCACGTATTCAATCTCCACCCCAAGGGGAGCCTAGGGACACTGAGAAGCTCCTCCTGAGGTCCTTTCTGAGCCAACTTCCTCGTCTGACTCTAGCACATTGACCACCTTGACATGGGCTTCCTCCCTCGCCTCGACCCTCTCATAGGCTAACGGAGGGTTGGTGGAAGCATCTCCTTCCAAGGTACCTACGAAATAAGCAAGTGCATATGAAGCTTGCTGGAAAACACAAGTAGCAAGAGACAAAAACAAAAGTCCATGGGGAAGCGGCCTACCAGCCCCACCACCATCCAACGAAGAATCCGAGGATGGTATGGCGTCCAACATCCAGAAGCACCCTCCTAGAGAGTTCCTCGGAGACCCACACAGCATGGCCGTCAACTCGGTCATGACATTGGCGTCACCGATCAATGCCAACAGTGGATCGGCTAGTGCCCCAACAGTCATGGCATGCTCCGTCGTACTCGCTCGAGAGTTAGCTTGCGCTCCTTCGCCCACCGCACCGGGAGCCGGGGTAATCCACCAGTCAGTCGGTTCCTCACCAACTGTCATACTCCTGGTTGGGCTCACCTGCGCGCCAGCTATGCCTCCTCTTACGGCGTCCCTACAATCGCATCACCAGAGGGATGGATGACACTTCTTCGACTGTCACACCCTTAGCCGAGTCTGCATTCCCGGTGGCATCCGGCGCCAATGCCACCGGTTCGGCGGCCAAGCCTCCGCTCGAAGCCCTTTCCTCCAAGGAATCGGGGCGGTAGATGGCAGCGGAAAGGCCCTTTGGTTTGTGGGCGGTCTTCTTCGAAGGAGGCTTCGAGGAACTAGTCGGGTCTGCGTCCGCCTTCCTCTTCTTCGGGACCGGGTCGAAGATATCTATGTCGGGGAGCGATGGGGGCTCGACCCATAGACTGCCCCAAACGCGGGTTGTGTCGCTCCCAAGCTCCCACCAACTCTATTCTCTGCCTCTCCTCAGCTGGAGCGGGGGCTTCAAGGATCCTCTCAACTGCCCAGATCACCTGCTTCGGGGTCATGAGTACCCGTGACCCTGCGAACATGAAGGTACCTTCGCATGAATGCTTATTATCCAAAATAAACTATGATAACCCTTAAAGAAACGGGAAGTCGAAGCGTACTAAGGGGATCTGAGGACGTCTCCGGGAGAGTCCAGTCCTAGTTCTCTGGAAGACGAGGGGCCACACCACCTTCATGGGTGATATCCATAGGGATAGAAACTCTTCAGCCAAGTCCTGCATGCTCATCCGCAGATCCACAAGGTGTAGAAGACGAATACGGGCCGAAGTTGAGTCTGCATCCGCTGAGACGTCAGCCTCCCTCCGATAGAGGATCTGGCAGAGGGGCCTCAATGAGGAGCCATGCTGAAGAGCGTGGGCCTCATGGCTCCAGATGTGATGAGTCATTGTCAACGGTAGTCAAAGAGGACTGAAGAAAGAGAGGTGGCCTGTTGCATCTGGGCCATGTGTGACTCAGGTACACGGGCAGCGAGCGACTGTCGGGCTGAGAGAGATGCGAAGTCGGGCTGGCCTAATCCGGGTACATGGGCTAAGAGCAGCCGAAGACCCACTGGGCTGTTGACCAGGATTGACTCAGGTACACGGGAGGTGAGCGATTGCCGGGCTGAGAGAGCTGCGGAGTCGGGCGGCCCAATCCGGGTACCTGGTGCAAAGTCGGTGGAGGCTTTGTCAGTTTCGGCGCAAAACTGACGATCGTTGATCTTGTATCGGACTGTCCAGAAGAGAAGTCGTAGTCGCTATGAAAGCTTAGCTTCCGGATAAGTCATCTGTAAATAGGAGTTTACTATCTTGTCCCTAGGCCCACAGTCAGTCAGTCGAGTCTGTAAAAATATCCTAAGGGCAGTTTAGTATTTTCCTTTTATTTCAGCGTCTGTAAAAACCTAAGGGGCTGGTGGAATATTCCTAGCTATTGGGAAGCCTATAAATAAGGCCCCAATCCCTAGGGTTAGGTCACCCTTTCAAGAAATCACTTTTTTAACCAAGGATTGGATCATTTTGTTTCCTGCGCTTTCTCTCTCTTTCCCTGCATGCGCCGCCAGGAACATTCTCCGGTTCATCGTGAGTTTTAATTCATCCTGGTTTTTGTTTGTTTCTGCGTGTTGAGATTCTTGTGTGCAGCGATTTTTTGTGGATCTGAAGCTTTGTTTTCCGTGCGCCTATTGTTTATTCCTGAGCTCACGCACTCTTCTGTTGCTTCTGTTCTTCACGAAGAGTAGTAGTAGTTCTTGCATGCAGCAAGTAGTACCTACTCCCTGTAGCAACAGTACGCTAGTTTTACTAGCTTTGCTTTTTCCTGCATAGCCTTTTTGATCTAGTAGACAAGGTTTAGGATTTCTCTGGCTGTTTCTGGCGAAGCCCCATGTATTGTGCGAAGACCTTCAACTCTGTGAAGCAGGCTTCGACCTGACATCTTCGAAGGCTTCGCTAGAACTTTCGAGTCCGAACTTGAACTCTAAATCTTGCTTCGAAGTATGCTCTGTGTTTAGCTTTTGTTCATTGACATACTTCGATATTTTTGCGAAGCATACTTCGACAGGCTTTGAAGTAAGCGTCGAAGCATGTTTCTCTGATAGACTTCGCTCGGGGTACGTTTTCTGAGAAATTGTTCCACTATTGTCATCATCATTGATCTCAGTTTGTGAGTTCGAAGCTTGCTTTTCGAAGTATGTTTCAAGGCTTCGATCTCTTGTGAGAGCATCAGCACACTTCGTTTTGAAGCTGGTTTGTGGTTCGGAGGTTACCACTTCGGTAGGTGTACCTTGATCAAGCTAGCTTTGAAGGTAGAGTGTAGGCTTTGATTTGGTCTTACTGTCGTGTGTTTGGCTTCACTTCTCTTTCGAAGGTTGCTTTTCTGTGAACTTTGTTCGAAGTTTTCTGATCGAAGTTTAGGCTTCGAAGTACACTGTTCGAAGCAGGCTTAGATACTTTCATACTTCACTTCGAAGCATACTTCGCATTCTGTCACACTCGAACTAGGCTAGTTTCCACAAACCTTCGGCACTTCCACGACAGCCTCGCTAGACTTTGACACAACGAAGCAGGCTTCGCCAAGTTTCGAACAGGAGACAAATTTGAACAGTAACTTCTCATCTCTTTTCATGTACACGTAGATCATCTGCTGAGATGTTTGATTAGCCATGTTTTGAATACTCTGCTATCTGCCTATTAGCACTGTATTGGTGTTAGTTTATTTAGAACACCAGTCGTTTCTAGGCTAGATACTTTTAGACTTAGGCATTCTGTTCAAGCTTTGCTGCTTAGTCTTTTGAGGTGCGTTGGGTGTTGGGAGCAGGCCATAGATTCGAAAGAATTTTTAAGGCGCCCATTCACCCCCCCTCTGGTCGCTACTTTCGGTCCTACACTCGATAGCCCGGAGTCCGCCCCAACCACCACGTAGAACCAACAGTGGATCCAATCGGAGTAGCACCACTCATTGATGGCCTTCGCAGGAAAGGAGTCCACATGCTCCTTCCGGAGCTGAAAATTGACGCTCCAGTGCGCCAGAAGCATTGTGGAGCCATCCGACTTGTATCGCTTCTTTGGCTAGCAGCTGGCATCGTGCATCTTCGCAAATACCTCGGCCCTCCCCTCGCAGCTCTCCGCCCTCATGGCGCACTCGAAGACGGCCAAGTGGGCGATGGCATTCGGGGATAGCTACGGCAAGTCCACGTTATAGAAACAAAGGACTTCCACTAGGAGTCCCGAAGCAGGGAACCCAAGTCACACCACGAAGAAGGCCTCAAAGATGACTACTTTTCCTTCGTGCGGCTCGGGGATGGTCTCCCCTCCAGGAAGCCTTGCCTCGATGCTAGGTTCGAGACAATCTTGGACTACGGTGTTCACTAACCTCTCTGTGCAGATAGATCTCTCTAGAACCAGGGTCTGCTCGGTGAACTTCTCAGAGGGCGGTCAGAGGTCTCAAGGTCTACCAACCTTTGCGGAACTCAACGCCCCAACGACTGTGGCCGCCGCTGCAACCGACGTATGCTGCTAGATGAAGTGGGAATCCAAAGCAGGAACGATACTCTTTTTCTTTGTCATCTTCCTAGGAATGTAGGTCCGCGCGGAGGAAATGGCCAATGGTCGAAAGAGAGGGCTGGGAAGAGACAAACGGTCAGGAAAGAAGAACCAGAGATGAGTAGGGGACTCAGAGACAATAGGGGACCACTGCCATTTATAGAAACCTGAGGCTTACACGGCAAGTCTTCGTCATGCTGGTTCGCATTCCCCCAAAGCCGACAGGTGGGACCCTGGAGAGACGCATCATAAAGGGCTCCCATGGAGCTTGATTCTACTAGCGGGACCCCAAGTGATAAGGCTCCTCATCACTAGATCTCATCGGGTCAAGTCTCCTAGTTGTCAAAGGCATCCCAAAGCCAGACGAGAGATTTGCTTACTCTTTGGAATTTTGTTACGACATTATTAGTTACACATGTCGCCTTTCTCATTGGAAGGTCAATCGAGGATAAACATGCGAGGGGCTACTGTTGGGGAGAAATAATCCCATCAGCAGTTCGGGCAGAATCATGAATCCCGAAGTTGGCTTCAAAGCCTGTGCATGCGAAGCCCTCGGCGCCAAATGTTGTACTGAGAGGCGGTCACCCTAGAGTAGTGAGTACGGCCTCAGGATGAGAGCCCCCATGAGGATTCAGGGCCTCTGTAGGCATTCCAAAGATAGCCGCGCAGGAATCCTCGCCATGGGCAAGATGAAGACCCTCACGAGGATCCCAGGCCATCGCAGGCGTCCCCAAAGACAGTCGTGCCGAAGGCTCGGTATGGGACACTTCGTGCCTAGATGGCCCTCGAAAGGCAACCACTAAAGTAAAGACGTGACAGCTACATTGCCGAGTGACTCCTATTGAATGGGACATGAGGGCCTTGTAGCAATCAGGTCATGACCAAGCACAGGTCGGGGCCATACGTGCGCCGTCACTCCAACCAGACGTTATCACTACTCGGGCAGGTGTATAGAACTAGTACCATCGTATCCCTACAAAATCTAGGATACCGGGTCTGTAGTGATGAATGTAACTCGGGGTTAAAGGGTATTTTCCCCATATGACCCCTTCCTATAAATACCTTTCCCTCGTATTATACAGACATCTTTTGTAGAAAGAAAGATAGCAGAGTTATTATCCCTCTAGGAGGCTCTACAGAGACTAAGCCCATTCTTCTATCTTAACCACATCTTAAACCACTCAAACCTGCTAGTGTAATCCTTTACGCCAACACTAGTTATAACGCACCTATAACATACGGTCCTGTTGGTGCGTTTTTTGTCACACTTTGACACACGCGTAGCCTAGGAGATCTGCTTCACTCTAGTGCAGGTCCTATGTTCTTAGGAAAAAAGTTTCAAGGCGTGCCAATCATTTTGACACTAACACTGATAAGGGAATAGAAAATATGACATTAGTAGCATGGCCTATAGGCTATCGAGCCGATGACCGCGATGACGATGGTATCGGGCATGCTTTATTTCGATGAATGGTATACAACATGAAAGAGATACAATAGCAAGATATGTCAGACTTAACCGATGAAGCCTCAAACTATCACACCCAGATCACATCAATCTAAGAGATCAAACTGAACTAATGCAGCATTAGACGCAGCTAATACACCGAGAACAACCAGCGACCGTACTGTTTCAATGTTCACCTCAAGAGATCAATCTGATGCATCCATGAGGATACTGATCTAATTGATATGGATATCTGGGGTGGTGGGACTCCCCTCTTTACCGGAGATCAAAACGATGCAGCCCAGCTCCGAGTGCCGAACCCCGTCGGATAAACCTTGGAAGCCAAGGGTGGTGATGCGCCGAGTAGTTGGTTGACAGAGATGTGTCTTTCTAAGCTAACTAAGGGTACATATTTATAGTCCAGAGACTTACCATCCAAGCACTCTATCTTAACCGATTCCGAATAATCTTCATCTTCTTTTTCGCTCTTATCTCCATGAGCTCTTCTGGGTCCGATCATCTTGTAACAGCATGGACGGGCTTCCCCTTGACTTTCTTTGACCGGATCTTGTTTGACTTCTACTGGTCGTGTGGCATTTTTAGTGGGCCTGGGCTTCACCAAATCTTGGCGTCAACACATGCCCCCCAGTTTCAGAGCATTAAGTGGCTACTTATGCTTCGAAATTAACATTGTCCCTACTGCCACGTCTTTTCAAATGTCTATCTGCTTGATCTTTTCACTTTAATTGCCAGCCAAAACCCTTCCTTCTTATAACTCTGCTTAGTAATCTGTCTTCATAATTTTCCTATCTTCTTCCCATTTCCTCATCTTTGGCCATTCACAACTGTGTTGGATGTTACCTAGTCTAATGTATCTACATCTATTCGTGGTGACGTCGGACCAGGCTTTATCCCAAATAGTTTGGTACTCGTGTTTCTTCAAGCCAAAGATCTGGTTCTATAATCTTGAGTTTGCAAAGATTTCGGCATTTTGAAAACCGTATTCAAGATTACCTTTTGCCGAACGTTGCGGGTGGCCCCACCGAATCCGACGGAATAGGCTTGACCCGACCACCGAGGAGTTTCTTCTAGCTTTATAAGTACCTCGAACACTCCACGCCTCCTCTTCATGCATTTAGATTACTACTTTGCTTTTGCCCCCCAATTCCTCCGTCATTTCTTTGCGACCTCCATCGTTTACTACTTTCATCTTCTTCGGCTACCTTCGCTCTCGGTAGACCTTCCGATGGCGACCAATTACTCTGTCCCTGAGGTAAGTCTTTTCCCTTTTTATTCTCTGTTGTTCTTCATCTCTCTTGGTTCTTCCGCCGATTTCTTTACTATTCTTTTCTCTTTTTCTTCTCTTTAGAACTTGAAGAACCAGATCCTGATCCCCATGGCCAACCATCCATCCTACTATTTTTTGGGGGCCAAATAGCAACCATAATCCTGTTGATTTATTAATGTCGAGGCCCAGCGTATTCCTTTTAAATGTTCCAAAATGTTATTTTCTAACGGAGCTCAAAGCTTTAGGGCATTCCCTACCCCGCTCCTTGGATGGCAGAACTGTTACCTCTAGGTTGTTGCCTCGGAGCGGGGTACCTGGGAGCAAGCCAGGATCGCGCATTACATCGGCTTGTCTCTCGCTCTTCCTTTTAAAAATGAGTCAATTCTAGCGTCCTCTTGCGACTTCTGGTCCGATGTGTTGAACACATTTCTCTTTGGCCATGGGCTGATGAGTCCCAACCTCCTTGGCGTCATCCTATTGACTTCTCTTGACGTCACTTATGTGGCTGACCCCTTCCTTTTTCCATCCAAACCTTCTCATCATTTTGACATCAAATCCATTAGTGGTTGGGCAAAATATATTGCAAATCACAATAAGCAAACCGACCCTATTAGTGAACGGGAGCACATTGCTTTTCTCATCCTCTGGCTCGAGAAGTTCCTTTTTATGGGTTGACCCTCGGGCCTACTTGTCATCTCCAATTCTTAGTAGAACAACTGGCCGCTAGAGCTACGATCCCCCTCGGCTGATACCTCCTTGGCTTCCTCTATTATCTTCTTCATAAGGTATCAGCCCGATTATCGGCCGGTGATGTCGTAGGTCACCTTGGGGGTCCCCGGTGGTTCATCCAGTTGTGGCTTAATGTGTATATGGCCAAAGTTTCCTCTGGCCCTTCCTTTGACCTTCTTCGCTTTCCATCCAATCATCGTGAGTTTGCCTCTCCAACTACCCATCGATGCATGTCATTGGGTGAAGCGATCACTTGTCATCCGGGAGCAAGGATGTCTGCTGACATCTTGGCCTGATGATTTAAAGCCTTTTATTGTGGCTTTATCAGTGACTGCGTAGTGTGGTATGCCTATGAGTCCTTGGCTGACTATGAATACCCACATCGGCTATCCTTGGCCGATGTGCTATCGAGCTCAAAGAGCGAGGCCATCTTCCTTGCTTGCATCTCTCCTTGTCTTCTTCCGATCAATTTCACAGTTGGTCCCACGCGTAAGCCATCTTATGAAGTTTATCATCTGACGGTTTGCGCCCGGCGGCTTGGTTTCGGTCAGTTACCAATAGACCTCTTCTTCATCGGTCGGATCCAGGTCTGTGGTGAAGTGATGAGTTCTTTGGAATTCAATCGGCTTTTCTCTATGGACGATTCAATCCCACTTAGGGAGCTTCCTTCCTATGCCACATGCCGAGTAGTGTCGCTCCCTTACAATAAATGGTAGACCGAAGTGAGCCAACACGTCTTCAATCGTCATTCCAAATACTTTTGTCTTTTGTTGGATCCATCCTTCATCGATATCGATCCCGAGGTTTGTTCTGACATCTCGTAACTTAGCCTTCATCATGATTGTTCTTCCTTGTCTTTTGACTTTTCTTTCTCCCGCGGGAGGATGACATCGACTCCTAATCGATGAGCCAAACTGGTAGGTCGATATGTTATGGGCTTGCCACTACCAACCTCGGTCGCGTGGCCCCAACTCCGTCGGACTGTCTTGCCAGGAAGTGAGTCAAGGCCCCAGCGCGTAAGCGCAGAACATCGGATGCAGTGACACGTCACTCTACTAGAACTCGGTCTGCCCAGGTAATATTTTCGTCTCTTGCCTAATGAACTCTCATCTTTTCTTGGTGGCGTTTCTTAGTCCGTAGCTTGATGTTCTTTCTTCTTCTCCCTTAGCCGATGCCACCAACGCCTTGTTATATGATGCTTGTTTTCATTTTCGATACTCATTTGCTTTTTTCATTTCTTCTAGCCTTCCCCTGTCACCACGTTAGACTAGCCAACGGACGACCTAGGTCACGCACAGCTGGTTCTGCCTACTAGAGACGTCGTAGTGGACTTCATCACTAGGGCCGATACTCCGGAGGCCGTCGTTGCTGACCCTAACACGTCGGTGGATGCCGCCGTTGTGGGTATACTGCCTGGGGTAGGCACGCCAGAGGATGTGCCGGTGGTCATTGAGACTATCACTGAGGTATCTCTAGCTGATGGTTCTTACCAGGTACTTTTGTTCTCTTCCACTTGTTGCTTTCTTTATGACTTACATCGGCCTTGAATTTAGCCGACGTCAGGTGCCACGAGCTCGCCAACCCCCGGTGTAATCTTGCAGAGGAAGGCTCCCTCACCCTTTTGTTGATAGCAAAAAATGGCATCAATGACCGAGATTGTCGAAATATCAATTTTGGTAATTTGGGCCAAAAATACACATGTCCGGAGCCGAGCCGAAGACCTACAGGGCCGAAGGTCTATTGGTCTATGGGCTCCGAAAGCCTCTGGCCAGCCCACGGCCTTCGGCCAGGAAGCCTTCGGAGGCCCACGCTGCCGAGGCTTCGGCCCGAGGAGCAGGCCTCAACGGGCCTGGCCGAAGCCCACTTCGGCAGAGATAGAGTTGTATACAATTCCAGTTAAGCTTTTATCTCTATGCAAGCCGAATTAATAGCAGATTAGATTAGAAGTATGGCCCCTATAAATAGAGAGACGAGGCCAGCCTAGAGGACCCCCCCCCAACACAAATCAAACACAAAGCCCTAGCTTTGATCGCATTTACTTTACCTTTATTTTCATGTACCTCTTCGTGGGTTTGCCTGGAAGCCCTCCGCCGGCCACTTTGGAACAGTGGTAATCCTTGTTACTTCGCTTGTGAAGTATCCGTTAATCTACGTAATAGATTGCTATCACCTTGTTACTTCGCCTGTGAAGTATCCGCTAATCTGCGTAACAAATTGCTACCTTCGCCACTAGTGCAGCACTTAGCAAAATTCGGTCCTCGGGCCGAATTGGTACTTTGAATTCTCTCTGTTGCAGGCTCGCACGTTCGGAGCTACTTCATCGGAGGTGTCCGGAGCTGAGAGATCGGTTTCAGAGGTCCCTAGGACACCCTTCGGCGAGACTGTAGGCTTCGACGACAGGCTTCGCCAGCATACTCCGTCGCAACGAGCTTCGCCACAACCATACTCTACACCGGATGAGGTTGCGCTTGCGCGTGGCTCTCGCGTCCTTACTCTGTAGTTTGCTGTATCCGTTCGGAGTCAATCTTCGGTCGGATCGGTCCGAATGCCGAAGCACCCTTCGGCGGAGCACTTCGCACCAGAGGCCGAAGGTACACTTTGGTGACCCCTTCGCACTAGACTTTGAAGCAGACAGGCTCTGACCGGTTTGCTGATTTATTATGTTTAAGTATATTTCTTTCGGCTAATTGGATTATTTTGTGTGATCTGATTGCCTGGCGACTCCACCCCCTTATCACGACTAAGGGAAGTCAGAACGCGACGTCGATGTTGCGTCACGCTTAGGCTAGTCCCTAAGTATCCGTGCACTTTTGGATCATCGAACTGACCCAAGTGCGGGGGGCACGTTTTCGTGTCAACACCTTTTAGTGGCCACAACAAAGGATGACACCACTGCCTCTACTTCTGATAGCGCTCCACCACCAACCGTCCCTGTCGACTCTACTGACATAAGTTTTCTCGCCCTAGTGTTTGTTATATGGTTAGCTTCTGCCTAACTCTTCTACTTTTCAGTCTTCTGCTCAGCAATTTCCCTTTGACGTCCGACCATTTTCGGAAGGAGCTGTTGGTGTCCCCTCATCGGCCTCAACTCAACTCCCTTCGGTCGTGAAAGAGGTGTTGTCAGACCTTCTACGCCGCTTGGATGCTCTAGTGGAGGTTTTGGTTAATGATTCGAGGCCAATACGGGGGTGCTTAAATGACGTCTTGGACCAACTTACCCTAGAGCTGGCCGACGGTCTTACACCAGCCGCGTATTTGGAGTTCCATCGCCCATCTATGCAATGATCCACCAAGAGAATAGCCGACCGAGATAGCCGGGCGTCGCTCTTAGAGGCAGCGGAGGCTTGTAAAGAGGCGGTTGTTGATGACAGGACCATCTTGGAGCGCGTTGAGGCCGAGTCTTCAACAACATTATGGGATCTTGATTGACTGCGAGCGAGGGAAGCTGACCTGGTCATGGAGCTAGAGCGGACCCGGGCGCAGATTGCCGATCAAGAGGGTGTCGTCACCTCTTTGTTGACCCAAGTCGATGCCTAGCAACGTCGGTTCATTGATGCCATCCACCACGTAGAGCGTTGCCACCACACCCACCAAGATGTTCCTAGCTCATACGCCGAAGACCGGGCCCTTATTCACAACATCAATCTTATATAGTTGCAGGCAATCGAGGCCATCTGTCGAGTACTCTGAGCTTCATGTAGAATCGGCGGTGTTGTAATGAACCATTTGTCCCTTTGAAATGTAATATACTATCTTTGATTCCTTCGACTTACACACTGAGTTTATGTGTTGTATTTTTGGTCTATGGGCAATGCCTCTACATCGGCTGTCTATGCTTCTTCCGAACAACCGAAAAGATGTTTCCTTAAATAATCGTTCAGTCTTCCCCCAGACCCTCTGGAGTAGTAGTCTTTAGGTCACACTTATCTCGTCGGTTAGTCTAGTCACTTGCGAAGGTTGGCCTTAGCCTACTGATCTGATGCCCGTATTGATGTGATCCATCGGCGGTAGCAAGGTTCGGCTGAGTTCCACTTTTATTTTTTGGTGTTGTCTTCATAGCACGAGCTTGGTTAGCTCCTCGTTGATTGGGTCGATGTCGCTATCTGACACATTCTCACCTTCATGATTGGCCTTCTCCTTTAGTCGTCATTCACTCTTACTCTTGCGTGGTTGATCAACTTCCGCGTCGTGCATCTGTGTTCTTGCTTCTTTATGTCATAGGCATTGCACCCTTATCTTATGGCTCCTCGTGGATATCCCAGGAGGACACAAACGCGACATCTCTGGTATGTTTTCTTCGTCATCGGCCATCTGGCTGATTCCTTTGGGATTGATGGGACCGAGTCTTTCTAGCACTAGTACCCTTGGAGATGACAACCTATGGTGCACAGTCTCCTGATCATGTGGCCTGGGCTTGATGTTGCGTGACCTATGACCGCCTTGCATCCTACCTTGAGTCTCGCATTCCGAGTAGTCGTCTATGGACGGTAGACGCAGTCCCTCGTTCTAGCAAAGCCTGAAGAACTCACAGTTCCAATGAGGGTTGAAACAAGACTAGCCCTGACTATCTTCGTTGTTCTCTCTCTCCTCCAACCTCCTCTGGTACTTCCTGATGAGGCCTGATGAGGTGATGTTGCTGCCAATTCATCTTCCTTCCCTCATGCGCCGGTCATCAACGTAATGCGTATGCACCATGTTGACAGGGAACGGGTGATCGTCGATGTTCATCGGCGTCTTTCCATCGTCGAACTTGATTCGACCTTGCTCCACGGCCGATTGGATCTATTGCCTAAACACTCTGCACTCATTAGTATGGTGCAATGGGGAGTTATGCCATTTGCATTACTTTCTTTTCTTTAGCTCCTTGGCAGGCGGTATTACGTAGCCAGGTGACAAGTGAATCTGTTTTTTTAAGAAGCAGGTCAAATATTTTGTCGGCCTTGTTAACGTGAAAGTCATATTTCTCCTCCTTTTTGGCCGACTTAACCCATGGGCAAGCAACTTGCTTCTTGTTCATAGACCACTCGGCCATACCGACCTCTACATCTAAATCGCTGCTCTCATTGGAGTCCGACTGGTATATCTGGGCATATGTCACTTTCTTTTGATACTTGTCCCTCTTGGCTTCTTATAATCGGCTCTCATGTGTCGATACTGTTGACATGAAAACGTGCCCCCGCACTTGGGTCAGTTCGACGATCCAAAAGTATGCGGATACTTAGGGACAAGCCTAAGCGTAACACAGCACCGACGTCGTGTTCCGACTACCCTTAGCCATGGTAAGGGGGGTGGAGTCGCCAGGCAATCAGATCACACAAAATAATCCAATTAGCCGAAAGAAATATATTAAACAGAATAAATCAACAAACCAGTTGGAGCCGGTCTGCTTCGAAGTATGGTGCGAAGGGGGTCGCCGAAGTATACCTTCGGCGTCTAGTCCAAAGTGTCCCGCCGAAGGGTACCTTCGGCGTTCGGACTGATCTGGCCGAAGATGAACTCCGAACGGATCTAGACACTACAATCACCTCCGAACAGTCGGGTTCGGCGCGAAGTCTCTGATACAGTAAGATACAGGGTAATGGATCAAACACAACGCGTGAACGTGACTTCGTCTGGAGCGGGGTGCGAGCGTGGCGAAGCCTGTCGTGACGAAGTCTACTAACGGAGCGCGTTGTCGAAGCAAAAGTCTCGTCGAAGGGTGTTCTGGCAACCTCCGAAACCGATCTCTCAGCTCCGAACACCTCTGACAAAGTAGCTCTGAACGTATGTAACCTGCAACAGATAAGATTCAAAGTACTAATTCAGCCTGAGGACCAAATTCTGCCAAGTGTTGCACTAGTAGCGAAGATAGCAATCTGTTACACAGATTAGCGGATACTTCATAGGCGAAGTAACAAGGCGATAGCAATCTATTACGTAGATTAACGGATACTTCACAAGCGAAGTAACAAGGGTTACCATTGTTCCGAAGTGGCCATCGGAGGGCTTCCAGGCAAACCCACGAAGAGTACAGAAAAGTAAAGATAAAGTAAATGCGACCCAAAGCTAGGGCTTTGTGGTTGATTTGTGTTGGGGGGCCCTAAGCCGTCTTCACCTCTGTATTTATAGGGGCTAGACCTCTAATCTAATCTGCCCAACTCTATCTCTGCCCAAAGCGGGCCTTCGGCCAGGCCCATTGAAGCCTGCTCCTCGGGCCAAAGCTTCGGCGATGTGGGCCTCCGAAGGCCTTCTAGCCGAAGGCCGTGGGGTGGCTAGAAGCTTCCGGAGTCCGTAGCCCAATGATCCTTCGGCCCTATAGGGCTTCTGCCTGACCCGGTACATGTGTATTTTCGGCCCAAATTACCAAAATTGATATTTTTACAATCTTAACCATTGATGTCATTTTTTGCTATCAACACATGCCCCTACCTTTTAGTGAACTAGGCGAACTAAAAGCACAACAAGCTAAAGATGATACCTTCCATATCGGCCTTTCGATGCCTTTTACGCTGTTTGCCACACACTTGGGAAATATCTTTTCAAGTATCTACCATTCAAAGCTCTTCGAAACCGCTCTCCTTGCAGAGATTCTAACACATATGCATTGCCGGGAGCGATTTCAGCTATTTTGACAGGGCCTTCCCAACTAGGTGACCATTTACCAAACTTGGGACTCTTAGTGCCTAAGGGTAAAATCATCTTCCAAACCAAGTCACCTACTTGAAACGATTTTGGTTTAACCTTTTTATTGTAGGCTTTGGCTACTCTCTTCTTGTCTACTTCTATGGCTTCTAAAGACTTCAATCTCTTATCGGTCACTTCTTCTAGGTTGTCTTTCAAAAGAGTTTCATACTCGTCGACCGATAAACCATCTTGTTTTAACACCCTTAGAGAGCCAAGATCTACTTCTACAGGTAGAACGACTTCTTGTCCATACACTAACTCATATGGACTAACTTTGGTAGCACCGTGCTTTGCAATCCTACAAGCCCATAGCACTGTGCTTCTTGTTGGCAACGTCTTGTTACCCACTATCAACTCCATGGAAAACACACATTTTGCCTCGGAACACTCGCCGTTGAAGCCGTTGAGCATCAAGTTGGTCTTCTTCAGATCATCCTTGTCCCTGCCAAGTTTCTTCAATAACGAGTAAGGCATTAAGTTAACAGTGGCGCTACCGTCAACAAGCATCCGAGAAATCGGCTTTCCGTCGATGTGACCTCTGATGTAAAGAGGCTTCAGATGGTGAGCCGAATCCTCGGGCTTCTCAAAAATAGTGTTGCGTGGGCCGAGGTTCAATTGAGCGACCTCGGCCTCGTCCTGCGGCAGGGCGAACTCAGTGGGCAACGTGACGA